>CAJVGK010000097.1:0-45072 GCA_910950805.1 Acrocephalus scirpaceus scirpaceus
ATTTGTCCTCAGGTATCCCAATTTTACAGAGCCTGCTTTGCTCCAGATCATTGCATTTAAAAAATAAAAAAAACAACTTTTGAAATTTCTCTTACCTGAAAGCAGCAACGTTTTACCAGTCACACTTTGCTGTTGAAATAATTTGGTTTATTTAATTTTTATCAATGTGAGCAGACAGAACTTTTGAGTTTTTGCTCTGTTTGTATTCACACCCCCATTCTTTGGGGTTTGGGCTGTGTTTGATTTTTCTGTAAAGGAGGAAAATTCTTCCATTCAAAACTACTTGGGTTAAAAAACTCCAACTTTAAATTATTTCTGTTGAAATAATTTGGTTTATTTTTATCAACATGAGCAGACAGAACTTTGAGTTTTTGCTCTATTTGTATTCACACCCCCATTCTCTGGAGTTTTTTGCTGTAAAGGAGGAAAATTCTTCCATTCAAAACTACTTTGGTTAAAAAACTCAACTTTAAATTATTTCTGTTGAAATAATTTGGTTTATTTCATTTTAATCAGTGTGAGCAGACAGAACTTTTGAATTTTTGCTCTGTTTGTATTCACACCTCCATTATTTGGGGTTTGGGCTGTGTTTGATTTTTCTGTAAAGGAGGAAAATTCTTCCATTCAAAACTATTTTGGTTAAAAAAAAACAACTTTAAATTATTTCTGTTGAAATAATTTGGTTTATTTCATTTTTATCAACATGAGCAGACAGAACTTTGAGTTTTTGCTCTGTTTGTATTCACACCCTCATTCTCTGGAGTTTTACTTTTGCTGTAAAGGAGGAAAATTCTTCCATTCAAAACTATTTTGGTTAAAAAAAAACAACTTTAAATTATTTATTGAAATAATTTGGTTTGTTTTCACTTTAATCAATGTGAGCAGACAGAACTTTGAGTTTTTGCTCTATTTGTATTCACATTCTTTGGAGTTTTGCTGTAAAGGAGGAAAATTCTTCCATTCAAAACAATTTTTGGTTAAAAAAAACCCAACTTTAAATTATTTCTGTTGAAATAATTTGGTTTGTTTTCATTTTTATCAATGTGAGCAGACAGAACTTAAAGAACAGCCACACTTCCTCAGCTTCTATTTTGAAAACAGACAGATTTAAAGTTTTTTTTTTTTTAATTTTTATTGGATGCTTCCAACTTTATAGCTAATAATATACAGATATTCAGTTTTTTCTCATTGTTCCATTCACATCCTCACAGAGTTCAGCCATTCTGTCACATTAAAATTTAAAAAAAAAAAAAAGCACAACTGAAATAAAATAAATCCATAAGCTGGAAAAAAAAATACATTATAAATTTATATTCAAGAAACATTCTCTTTATAATTAAAAAAAAAACAAACCTACTTGTAATAATTAAAGTAGGATTTAAAGAAAAAAAAAAAACTCGATTTTAATTTTTTAAATAGGTGGATTTTGTGTATATTTTTAATCATTTTCTATGTACAAACCCAACCAGTATCTCTGCCTACCTGTGACAGAATACCTGAAAACAAAAACAAAAAAAAAGAAAAAAAAAAAACACTGAAAAGTTTTAAACAAACAAACAAAAATATCAATACAATTTTCCAGGAAAATACAGTATAATCAGAACTTTTAAACACATGCTTCCCTCATCTGGATTAAGGCCTAAGAGACAAGATGTGCTTTAATAAAAGCAGACAGTGTGAAGAAAAGTCCTTCCACTTTTCTCTTCAAATTCCTGTAACAGCTCATCTATTTCGTTTTCCATGTCTTCTGTGTGCTGTATCTGCAAGAGGAAAAAAAAAAAGGGATTTTAAAGGTATTTTTAAGGTATTTTTAAGGTATTTTTAAGGTATTTTTAAGGTATTTTTAAGGTATTTCAAAGGTATTTTTAAGGTATTTTTACGTATTTTAAAGGTATTTTTAAGGTATTTTTAAGGGTATTTGGGTTCAGAATGCAACCCTGGTTTTTACTTTTGTGGGGTACAATAAATAGAGTATTTTTATGTATTTTTAAGGTATTTTTACATATTTTTAAGGTATTTTTAAGGTATTTTTAAGGTTTTTTAAGGTATTTTTAAGGATATTTTAAGGTATTTTTAAGGTATTTTTAAGGATATTTGGGTTCAGGATGCAACTCCAGTTTTTACTTTTGTGGGGTACAATAAAATAGGGTGTTTTTATATATTTTTAAAGGTATTTTTTATCTATTTTTTATATATATTTTTATATATTTTAAGGTATTTTAAAGGTATTTTTAAGGTATTTTAAGGTATTTTTAAGGATATTTGGGTTCAGAATGCAACCCTAGTTTTTACTTTTGTGGGGTACAATAAAATAGGGTGGTTTTATGTATTTTTAAGGTATTTTTACCTATTTTAAGGTATTTTAAAGGTATTTTTAAGGTTTTTTAAGGTATTTTTAAGGTATTTTAAAAGGTATTTGGGTTCAGAATGCAACCCTAGTTTTTACTTTTGTGGGGTACAATAAAATAAGGTATTTTATGTATTTTAAAGGTATTTTTATGTATTTTTAAGGTATTTTAAGGTATTCTTAAGGTATTTTTAAGGATATTTGGTTCAGAATGCAACCCTGGTTTTTACTTTTGTGGGGTACAATAAAATAGAGCATTTTTACCTATTTTTACTTTTATTTTAAGGTATTTTAAGGATATTTTAAGGTATTTTTAAGGATATTTCAAGGTATTTTAAGGATATTTTAAGGTGTTTTTAAGGATATTTTAAGGTATTTTAAGGATATTTTAAGGTATTTTAAGGATATTTTAAGGTGTTTTTAAGGATATCCTCTGAGCAACTGAGCTCCAAGGACTTGATGTCCAGAAAACTGCAATAATCCCAATTTTTTTTTTTTTTGGTTTACTGGGAAATTTAACTGGGCAGGCAGCACCCAACAGGTGCAATATTTTTAGTATTTTTTTTATTTTTTTTTAAATTTTATTATTTTAGTATAAGTATTTTTATGGTATTTTTATGGTATTTTAGTATAAGTATTTTTTATTTTTTATGGATATTCCAACATTCCCAAAGGCACAGAAATTCTGGTTTAGGTTTAAATGCAGATCCCACCCAAAGTGACATTTCAGGAGGATTTCTGAGTAGGCACCAACCCCTCCTCCCCAGTGAGCTGCAGGCACAGGGAACAGATGGGCTGAAATTTCAACTCCTTGAACCCTCTCGAGGTTTTCTTGGATCTGGAAAGGGCTCAGAGACCAGAATAAATCAGCCAGGCTGGAGTCAGAACCTGCCTGGGGTGGTGAACTCCTCAAATCTGGAGTGTAAAAGAACACAGGACTTTCCTCTGCTCTCATCACACTGAGTGCAGCTCGTTGTAATTCTAGTTTTTACTTTAATTCTAGTTTTTATGTTTGTGGTGTACAATAAAATAGGGTGTTTTTATGTATTTTTAAGGTATTTTAAAGGTATTTTAAAGGTATTTTTAAGGTATTTTTAAGGATATTTGGGTTCAGGATGCAACCCTGGTTTTTACTTTTGTGGGGTACAATAAAATAGGGTATTTTTATGTATTTTTAAGGTATTTTTACCTATTTTTATGTATTTTTAAGGTATTTTTACATCTTTTTAAGGTATTTTTAAAGTATTTTAAAGGTATTTTTAAGGTATTTTTAAGGTATTTTTAAGGATATTTGGGTTCAAGATGCAACCCTGGTTTTTACTTTTGTGGGGTACAATAAAATAGAGTATTTTTATCTATTTTTAAGATATTCTTACCTATTTTTACTTTTATTTTAAGGTATTTTAAAAGTTTTTTAAGGTATTTTTAAGGGTATTTGGGTTCAGAATGCAACCCTACTTTTTACTTTTTTGGAGTACAATAAAATAGGGTATTTTTATGTATTTTTAAGGTATTTTAAAGGTTTTTTAAGGTATTTTTATGGTATTCTTAAGGTATTTTTAAGGATATTTGGGTTCAGAATGCAACCTTTTGTGGGGTACAATAAAATAGGGTATTTTTATGTATTTTTAAGGTATTTTTACGTATTTTAAGGTATTTTTAAGGTATTTTTAAGGTATTTTTAAGGATATTTGGGTTCAGAATGCAACCCTAGTTTTTACTTTTGTGGGGTACAATAAAATAGGGTGTTTTTATGTATTTTTAAGGTATTTTAAGGTATTTTTACTTTTATTTTAATGTATTTTTAAGGTATTTTTAAGGATATTTGGGTTCAGAATGCAACCCTAGCTTTTACTTTTGTGGGGTACAATAAAATAGAGCATTTTATTGTATTTTTAAGGTATTTTTACATATTTTTAAGGTATTTTTAGGTATTTTTAAGGATATTTGGGTTCAGAATGCAACCCTAGTTTTTACTATTGTGGGGTACAATAAAATAGGGTGGTTTTATGTATTTTTAAGGTATTTTTAAAGTATTTTTAAGGTATTTTTACATATTTTAAGGTATTTTAAAAGTTTTTTTAAGGTATTTTTAAGGATATTTGGGTTCAGAATGCAACCCTAGTTTTTACTTTTGAGGGGTACAATAAAATAGGGTGTTTTTATGTATTTTAAGGTATTTTTATGTATTTTTAAGGTATTTCAAAGGTATTTCTAAGGTATTTTAAGGATATTTGGGTTCAGAATGCAACCCTGGTTTTTACTTTCGTGGGGTACAATAAAATAGGGTATTTTTATGTATTTTTAAGGGATTTTAAAAGTATTTTTAAGGATATTTGGGTTCAGGATGCAACCCTAGTTTTTATTTTTGTGGGGTACAATAAAATAGGGTATTTTTATGTATTTTTAAGGTATTTTTAGGTATTTTAAAGCTATTTTTAAGGTATTTTTACATATTTTTAGGTATTTTAAAGCTATTCTTAAGGTATTTTTAAGGTATTTTTAAGGGTATTTGGGTTCAGAATGCAACCCTAGTTTTTACTTTTGTGAGGTACAATAAAATAGAGCATTTTTACCTACTTTTACTTTTATTTTAAGGTATTTTGAAGGCTATTTGGGTTCACAATTCAACCCTCCCATTCAAACCCCACCTCATCACAAGGGGTTTGAATGGAATTCACTCTGCAAACCAATTTTAAATTCCTCCATTTGCCCAACAGCTCCAAAAATTAACAGGAGAAAAGTGGAAATTTGCATCTTGACGTGGATTTTACTGCAACAGCTGCAAAATGCAGGAGCTTTATGGAGCAGCTGGGTCCAAGGCACCCCAGAATTCCTGATTTTTCCTGATTTTTCCTGATTTTCTCCTGATTTTTCCTGATTTTCCTCTTTACTTACACACTGGCAGAGCTCACAGATAAGGAAAGCACCCAGGGTTGCCTCCTCGTGGTTATCCTGAATGTCTACGTTGATCACATGCACTGGCTGACACGTCTCCTGCTCTCTGGAATTTAAATCTGTTGAAAATAAAAACAAAACAGCAAAATTTTTGGGTGGAATCATATTTTTACACAAAGAATCGACAAGATTTTAAAAAAAATACGGAGGTGTTGTCACATTCTAGTGACAAGACTTAAAAAAACCCCACAGGTGTTGTCACATTTAAATTTTTCAAAGTGTTTTTTTAGAATATTTTATATTTTAGAATTTTAATATTTTAAATATTATTTATTTAATATTGTCTCAATAATCCCATTTTATTTCAAAAAACAAACATGTTAATTCAGATCTGTGAAAGGGTCATGGCAGTTTAATTTCCCTGCTCAAAAGAAATTATTGCTCCTCTTACTCTGACAATCCTTAAAGATCAAGAATCTCAAAAGTCAAGAAGGATTTTGGGGTTTCCTCACCTGGAGGGTTTTAAGTGCTCATTTTTTTAAAAGCAAAATATATCCAAAACTCTGAACTTCAAGATGAAATCCTGCAATCTAAGCACTGAGAGTCACATTAGAAAATTCTATTTTAACATGTTTTATTTACTAACAAATGTAAAAAAATAAAACCTTTTTTCCTGCATGTGCCTCCCTATATATCCTCCCTTCTACATCCAGTTTTTAACCTCAAAGTTGCTCTTTTTTACCTCCACTCTGCCCCTTTATTTTGGCAAACCTGTTTTAAAATATCATCCTTCACATCCAGAGCTGTTTGGGCCAAGTGTGAAGGGCACTGTGGAGAGCTGGAAAATTTGCAAGTGGTTGTTCACATTTAAAAATCAGAGTGAGAGCTGCTTTCCATCTGAAAAACCTTGAAAATGCCCTCAAGGACCAGGGAAGTTGTTCTCAGAATTCACCCACACATTTTAAACCCTTCACTTGAGCATTCAGAACCCTGGCAAAGCCCAGAGGTTCAGCCATTCTGTCACAATAAAATTAAAATAATAATTAAAAAAAATATTTTAAAATATATAATAATTTTTTAAAAAAAACAGAACTGAAATAGGGTTAGGGTTAGGGTCATTAGGGTTAGGGTTAGGGTTGGGGTTGGGGTCATTAGGGTTAGGGTTGGGGTTGGGGTTGGGGTTAGGGTCATTAGGGTTAGGGTTAGGGTCATTAGGGTTAGGGTCATTAGGGTTAGGGTTAGGGTCACTAGGGTTAGGGGTTAGGGTTAGGGTCGTTAGGGTTAGGGTTAGGGTTGGGGTTGGGGTCATTAGGGTTAGGGTCATTAGGGTTAGGGTTAGGGTTGGGGTCATTAGGGTTAGGGTTGGGGTTAGGGTCATTAGGGTTAGGGTCATTAGGGTTAGGGTCATTAGGGTTAGGGTCGTTAGGGTTAGGGTCATTAGGGTTAGGGTTGGGGTTGGGGTCATTAGGGTTAGGGTCATTAGGGTTAGGGTCATTAGGGTTGGGGTTAGGGTCATTAGGGTTAGGGTTAGGGTTGGGGTTAGGGTCATTAGGGTTAGGGTCATTAGGTTTAGGGTCGTTAGGGTCATTAGGGTTAGGGTCATTAGGGTTAGGGTCATTAGGGTTGGGGTTAGGGTTGGGTTGGGGTCATTAGGGTTGGGGGTAGGGTCATTAGGGTTAGGGTTAGGGTCATTAGTGTTAGGGTTAGGGTTGGGATTAGGGTCATTAGGGTTAGGGTTAGGGTCATTAGGGTTAGGGTCATTAGGGTTAGGGTCATTAGGGTTAGGGTTAGGGTGAACTGCAATAAACTGACCACATTTTGGTCAGATTTTTGTGATATGACCATTGAAGAGGCCAAGTGACACCTTTAGGTGCTGTGGGTGACACCAATTCACTTGGGTGGTGTTTCAGTGTGGAAGAAACTCCTCAAACCTCACACAAACCACACCCAGCAATTCCAGAGACACAAGGGTGACACCCAAGGGTGACACCCAAGGGTGTCAGGGTTAACAGAGCTCCTGCTGACACCCCATGGCTCTGAGGGAATTCCCATCTGTGGGTTTAATATTTCTGGCTCTGAGAGATTTTCAGCCTGCTAGCAGCTGCTAATTTTTTTCCAAGGGGAAAACTTCTCAAGAAAGCTTCTTCTCAAAACAATCTTGGTAAACAATTATTCTTTCTCAAAACAATTTTGGTAAATAACTATCTTTTCTCAAAACAATTTTGGTAAATAACTATCTTTTCTCAAAACAATATTTCTCCAGGTGGTGTTTTGCTGTTTCTCCAGTTTAACACTGGGATTGGAGAGGTGTTGTTCCTATTCACCAATCAGGTTAAGTCTGTATTGGAAAACCTTATAAAAATAGTAAGAATTAGACAATAAAGCTTTTCTGTGCTCTTTGCCTTCTGAAATATTCAGTCTTTCATGTTTCTTTTGTGTCCTACAACGACATCCATGCATTCCCAGTGCTGTGCTCATGAGGAGCTGGATCCCAGCTGAGATCCTGCTGGTTCCTCTCTGACTCATTTTAGGGCAGAGCTGCAGCACATTTGCAGAGTTCACCATGCCCAAGGAGCTTCTCCACCTGTACTGATGCCTTGAGTTTGAGTTTTCATCTTTTTCATGTTCTGTGGTGCCCAGGGTGCAGCTCTGAGCTCACAGTCAGGGTCACTCAGCTCTCTGCACACAGCAGGGACACAAAACAAATCCTTGTCCTGCTGCACACCAAGGACAACTTTCAGCCCAACAGCACAAACAAGGGTGGCTGGAGGGAGGAACAAGAAGGATGGGAGCTCACAGCCTGGAGCTGGGGTTGGACAATTCAACCCCAAGGTGCAAATGGACCAAAACTTATCAAAGTGTGAGACCTCGGGACCGGTCAGACATTTTGTGTCCATTTTGGGTTCATTTTGTGTCCATTCTGTGTCCATTTTGTGTCCATTTTGTGCCCATTTTGTGACCATTTTGGGTCCATTCTGTGCCCATTTTGTGACCATTTTGGGTCCATTTTGTGCCCATTTTCTGCCCATTTTGTGCCCATTTTGGGTCCCCCTTGGGTGTAGCCCTGGCCAGGCTCTTGCCCTGCCCAAGGTGTCCCCTAAAGGCCTTTCAATAAATCTCTGCTTTATTCTCCAGCTCTGCCCAGTCTCTGTTCCAGCTCAGCCTTCCCAAGGCATCAGTACAGGAGGTGTTTAATGGGGATAAACTGGGAGCTCACAGGAAGCCTGCAGCTGCATCAGGAAGAGAGCTCAGGCTTGTTTTCCCATCAGCTCATCCCAGTTGGTTCAGTTTTTGAGATCCATGAGCAGTTTTTGAAATCCTTTTGAGCATTTCCAAAGCAAACACGGAGTTTCTATCAATTCCCTCCTGCCAGCACACACACTCTGTGCAGCTGCCAGCACCTTTTGGGGACAAGGACTCAACCATCCCTTCTCTGGTGATTTCTGCACATCAATCCTGGCTGCTGGGGATCCCAAACATCCCTGTCCTGATCAATCCTGGCTGCTGGGGATCCCAAACATCCCTGTCCTGATCAATCCTGGCTGCTGGGGATCCCAAACATCCCTGTCCTGATCAATCCTGGCTTCTGAGAGATCCCAAACATCCCTGTCCTGATCAATCCTGGCTTCTGAGAGATCCCAAACATCCCTGTCCTGATCAATCCTGGCTTCTGAGAGATCCCAAACATCCCTGTCCTGATCAATCCTGGCTTCTGAGAGATCCCAAACATCCCTGTCCTGATCAATCCTGGCTGCTGGGGATCCCAAACATCCCTGTCCTGATCAATCCTGGCTGCTGGGGATCCCAAACATCCCTGTCCTGATCAATCCTGGCTGCTGGGGATCCCAAACATCCCTGTCCTGATCAATCCTGGCTGCTGGGAGATCCCAAACATTCCTGTCCTGATCAATCCTGGCTGCTGGGGATCCCCCAAAAAAATCTACATCAAGAACTGCAAGCTCTTATCCTCACTGCTCTTCCAGTAGCTGGAGGAATCAGATTTCCAGATTTGTGGAGGACTTCAGGGAGGAGGAAAAAAAACCCCAAATTAACTTGGTTTTTATCAGTTCAAGCTCCTTACCTTCTACTACTTGATCATAGACTCTTTCTTCACACGTTAGGATCAAATCAAAAACGTCTTTGCAGTTCTGGAATCTTTCTGGTCGTGGCTTGATTCTCTTATTTCTGTCCAACATGTGTAAAATTCCATTCTGTGTGTATCTGAAGTCGCTTGAGTTAAGTATCTTTACTTGAAGGAAAAGTCATTGTTTTCAGCAAACTACCAGCACAAGGTAAATCATTAATGCAGCTTTAAAATAAAATATTGTTTGCAAATCTAAAAATCAGTGACCACTACAGATTGCTAAGGTGAGTGCAACTCCCATCATGCACTTTTCACAGACCTGTCACTGGCACCACAGCTTTAAAAGGCCCTTTAGAACTTTTCTTCTAAACTATTTTTATATCCATAAATACTCCGAACCCTCAGCCTGTGCTGTTCTTTTTAACAAGGGATTTAAAGGAATTTAAAGGGATGTCCTACATTCCTTTCAGCCACTGCCCCCTCACTTCAGGGGGCTTTTCACCATTCCAGGTGCCACCAGCACAAAATCCTACCTGGAAATGTGGATTTATGCAACTGAAACTCCAAAGGGAGCCAAAGAAACCACAGAAGCACATCCCATAAAAATATCCTGAGATGCATAAATGGGAAGGAATGAAGAAAAACACTGACTTTATGCCTGTCAGAGCCTCATCACTGTGTGAAAGGAATCTGTGATGCTGCTTGGGAGCTATATTTATGCTGCTGCTGTAACCTCGAGGCTCTGATTTTACATCCTGGAGCCCCTTTTCAGGCAGGATTCTCTTATCCCACTGTTTTCCACCCTTCTGGGACGTGCAGTTTTTCATTGGGAGCACTCCAGGTTTGACTGTCACCTAAACCTGCTGGCTTGAATAAAACCAACCTCCCTCTTGAAGGCAAAGTTTGAGGGGTAAATTTGGAATAGCAGGAAAGGTTTGGATTGAGAAAGCCTGGAAAGGGATGCATCTCTTCCTGCCTTTACCACAGCTGTATTTTTAGCCATCTAAGTATATATTTTTACAATGTAACAGTAAGGAGAACAGCCTGTAATTTCTTGAGATAACAACTCTGAGAAGAAAACAACTTCCATCATTTGTAGCAATATGTAAGAGGTCATCTGGGCTTATTTCCCTGCTGAGAAGGTGGCAGATATATTTCTTTTCAGAAAACACTATTTTTATAACAAAAGACCCAAAAATTTCCTGCCTACCTTTTAGCAGGAGCTGAAATTCCACTGCCCAGATGTGCACCTGTGTGCTCATGGTGCTCCTGATCAAGCAAACAGCCTCCAAAGCTTTTAAATCCTTCAAGTATTTAAATTATATTAAAAATTAAACCCAGCTTTCTACCTACAAGAATCTACTCCATGTTGAAAACAGATTCAGTTCTTCTGTGTGTCTGCATCACTGCACTTCAACTATTTGTAATTTCAATTTTGCACCACGAACTGACTGATAGGCTGTTTATCACAATTAAATGTTGTCAGTTAGCCTGACTTCTGCTGCATTTCTTTTCTCCACGTCACTCCCAAGCCTTTTTTACTCTTCTTTCCCAAAAAGTTTCTCTTTATATTATTTAGGAATTGTCCTTTACAGCCCAAAGCTCTCACCAGCATCCCTGTGAACTCTCCTGGGGTTTTTCATTTTTGGAAAAATAAAACAACAAAACCACTTGGATGGAGCCATCTCAGACCTCTGGTTATTTGCAGAGCAAGGAAAATGACTGCATTTTCAAAAATACCACTTCCAAAATATCTGCCATTTCCAAAATATGCCAACATCTGCCCGCGTCGCTTTGCTCAGTTGGAAGGGGAGCCCTTCCTGAGCTCTGCACTCCTCATTTCTACATCACGCACTTCAAAAGGGGGGAAAAAAAAAAATCCACAACATCCCACACGCTTTTTTGGGTTCTCTTTTTTCCCTTTCTAGGATAAAATGTTGCTGGCATCTGTCCCCTCGCTTCCCTGAGTGAGCCTGGAGACAGAATTACGCAGATTCCCAAACCCACACAAGATTTCTGCTTCACAGCCCAGCTCTCTGCTGCCAACTTACAGCTATTTATTTTATTTTTTTTTTTCCAAGGGTCCATCTGCCTATAAAAGGAGACTGAGAGAAGCAGTTAAGATTTATGGTTTCCTATTTGGTTGCCTGGAATCTTTTTTTCACCTGGAAAAAGCCAGCACATCCTTTGAGTGAGGAAGGGGGTGTGCTGTGCACATTATTATTCCAAGGTGTAATAACTCAGCTTTTTGCTCTTTGGGAGCTCAGGTGAATGCAGATATTACAATTTATGAATGGTTTCCACCACACTGGCAGGTGTTGGATCATTTAAGTCAGGCTCTGCTTTTCTTCCAACAGATTTCAGCTCCACACTCCCTGTCCTGTGCATCCCAGCTCTCTTTTCAGGACAAAATGTCCCCTATTTTTCTGTGTTGTCACATCTTGGGATCCCTGCCACGCTCAGGGGGACACCAGAATTTGCCTACATTTCCCTTCACTCTTGGCAGAATCAATCCACCACATTTTTACAGAGTCCAATTCAGATTTCACCTTTCATAGAATAACTGTGCTCAGCAGATCCACAGTGTGATGGAATTTAGGCAGGGCAACTCAGCAGGGGAAAGGTGTGATATAAAAAGGTGTTGCAGCACAAAAGTTTGGTTTTTTCAACAGGCACAGCATTGTTGCTCATTCTCAAGGAGAATTTCTATTACTGACTGTGCATTCTCTCCTTTTAGCTAAGGATATCCCATACTAAAGATGAAGATTTATTAAAAAATAAAATAAAATATGTGTTTAGCTAAACCCCTAAAGCTTTCAGTGCTTTTGCTATCCAAATTTAAAATTCCTGTCACGGACACCAGAAATGCCTTTGTACCATCCAACTGATGGGTCCCTGCTCCAGACATCTGGGTAACCATCCCTCCAAATATCCCTTACCCTCCAAATATCCCTCATCTCTCTAAATTTTATCATTATTTGTCACTGACAGGACTCAAAAAACACTTTTAGCCACAAGCACCAACCTAGAGATGGCCAAGAGAGTCAAGTCTCTATCCTGTATGATAAAAGAAAAATGCTCTTACTGATCCAAGTAATTTAAGTTTCATTATTAACTCCCATGTGAAGCTGAAGCTCAGAATTCGATTTGAGCTGGAAGTGTTGGGGTATAGAAATTATTATATCTAATTTAGATTTAATTAGAATTTAGATCTAAAATTCCTATCCCTATCCCCTGAAGTGTCCAAGGCCAGGCTGGATGGAGCTCTGAGCAACTTGGTCTATGCAAGGTGTTGCTGTCATGGAGAGGGGTGGAATGAGAGGACATTTAAGGTCCCATCCAACCCAGGCCATTCCTGAAAATCTAAAAGCTAATTTATTAAACCTAACTGGGCAAATTATACTTGCTAAGATGTACACACCCTTTTTAGGAAAATAAAATAATCTTTAAAGTAATGGCTGGCACCCAAAGTTTCTACATCTTCAAATAAATCTGATTATTCCCTTTGGTGCAGCTGCCACCATCCTGAAACATTTCATTTCTTCTTTGGGAAAACCTGGAGCAGAGCAGAGTGCTTCTCACCCGAGCATGAATGGCATTTGCAGGTCTCTTTTCCATATCATCCTTATTTATTTATTAATATCTGCACTATGAACAGAACACCTTGTGTTAAAGCCTGCCTGGCAGTTTGTCTGGGAACTGGACATTTCCTGAAATGAAATGTGGGATGGGGGTGAGGCTGCCCAAATTTCTTCCACCTTCAGAATGAGCTCCTTTTAGAGGGAATGAAAGACTGGAAATGGGCACAGGCAGCACAAATTCCACTTTGCAAGCACAGTGGTTATGGCTGCAGTAACTGCCTTCACTCCAGACCCAGAGAACACAATGCCTTTCCTTTGGAATTGAAACTCTGCAGTTCAGAACAAACCAGAGATTGTTCACAAGGCTTTTGTTGATCCCTAACTTAATCAAGTCTTACCCTGAACCATTCTATTGGGTTCAAATGGAAACAGAGCAGGGTGAGATGGGATATTAAGAAAAAATTCCTAATACAATGCCTGTTGTCCTTTGGAATTGAAGCTCTGCAGTTTAGAACAAACAGAGGTTGTTCACAAATCTTTTGTTGGTCCCTAACTTAATCAAGTCTTATCTCTGAACCATTCTATTGGATTCAAATGGAAACAATAGCAGGGTAAGATGGGATATTAGGAAAAAATTCCTCCCTGTGAAGGGGGGAGGTCCTGGCACAGGTTGGCCAGAGATGCTGTGGCTGCCCTGGAAGTGTTCCAGGCCAGGTTGGACGGGGCTTGGAGCAACCTGGGACAGTGGAAGATGTCCCTGCCCATGGCAGGGGGTGGCATAGGAGGAGCTTTAAGGTCCCTTCCAACCCAAACCAGTCTGGGATTCTAAAATACACCATCCAAAATGATCACAAAGATGCTAAGCTGGGCTCCGTGACATTTCTGCAACATTTGTGCCTGCACGAATGACCTGCAAAAAACCTGAACTTGTTCTTCCTAGTGAAGGATAAGCACCCAGCATTTGTAAGGCAGGAGTTGCAAGGATAAATCCAACTGCTCCTGAAGCTGGCCCAAATTTATATCACTACATGCCAGCCCTGCTCACTTCCTGAAGGCTGGCTGAACCCCAAAGCTGAGGGGTCTGTACCCACACATCAGTGAAGGCAGCAAACACCTCGAGTTCAGCCCTGAGCTCAAGTGCCAGACAAGAATTTATCAGTGCTGAGCAGCTGAGGTTGTGTTTGGGGTGAAAATGGACAGATCCAGCTGCCAGAGTGGAAAAGAGAGGGAGAAATGGCAAATTTCAGTGCCAATGAGGTGGAGAAGGGATGTCACAGATGTACTGAAGGGACTATCAGAACAACAAGGGTACCAAGCACAAGATGACTCGAGGATGTGGCACGTCTGACAATGCCATCAAACAGCTGAGTGTGCACTTTATCTGAGCGTGAACTTCAAGAGGAGTTGGGTTTGGATTGCTGAACGCAGTGCTGGGATCACCTGGCAGTGACACGGAGCTGTCACCTCTGCAGTCATTGCAAGGAGCAGCAGGTGAGTGAGAAGGATGGGAGGGTCACACGGGTGTTCCCCTCAGGTTTGGGAAGCAGCACCACATTCCAGAGATGAGCAGCAAAGGCAGGACTGGGAGGGGGGAAGTGCTTGGAGGAAAGGATGAATCATCTTGCCCAGGGAATCAGGGGCTGCAACAGCCATTTCCCAACCTGGCTGTCACCCTCTGTGCAGTGAAACTCTAAATTTCCAGTCACAGCTGAAGGCCCCTCAGAGAGAGCAAACCACAAGCACTGCAAACCCTAAATCGATTAAACCATTTCATTTAGCACGTTTAGGAAACCTGAGAATACAATCACAGAGACAGCAGGGCCACTTGGCACGGGGAGCCTGCAGAGAAAGCACCACGCTGGATGAGGTCTGCAGGAAACACTCCTGGCTTGCAATCAATGCCAGTTTAAGGAATTACAGTTGCTACCATGAAAATGGGAATTGGTTTGGAATAAAGAAAAAAGAAGTATAAGCATCCCTAATGTTGGCATAGAAGTTTTGTGTCAATGGAAGTAACTTCAAGGCAAGAAGCAGTGACTTGTCACTTCCCTCCTTCAAACTGGGATGAAACTGCCAAAGAATGAAATCACTGCAGCTCTGAAAGGATTTTACAAGAGTCATCAGCCTCAAGACTGGATCAGTCAGAATTCCTCAGAGCATGTTTGGGACTCACCTTGGATAAGAAAATAAACCTTTCAGACTACTCAGAAAAGACAGGATGGCAGAGGGTGTTTTCTGTTGTTGAAAAGCATTTGCTATTAGATTGAAGTCTGTAGTTTCTACCATGTCCCAAAGCTCAAACACAGGGGAAATAAATTTAAATAATATATTTCCAGCTCATATATTTTTAATAATTTGATGTATTTCCTTTTTAATGTGAATGAAGCCGAGATTAAAGGCAGTGTGATCAGAAGGCAGATGAAGAGTACTGAAAATTTGTTGCCTTTGAAAGGCCTGAGATTTTCTGAAGCATTTTGGTTTTACAATCCCTCACGGAGGAAAAGGGATTGGAATTCAGCCTGTGGCTGGAAGCATGTTGATTTGCAGAAATGTGCCTCTTAGAAGCCTGTTTAAATCCAGTTTAAACACTCCTTTCCATCCTCATCCCTCCTCTCTATTTCTAGGAGCACTGAAGAGCTTTGTAAGACATGGTAAGAAAGAAAATGAGACTTGTACTGCACTGCTTTTGGAAGAAGTTTTGCCACTGACACACAGGCCAGGATTTCAACTATTTTTAGCTCCTGCAAGGCTAGGCTTCAAAAAAAAAATAGAGAAGAAAATACCCAAACCCAACCAAAAAAAAAATTAAAAATCCCTCAACATATCTAAATGAAACATTCCAGAGTGGCTTCCAGAGACACAGCTGAACTCTGGAATGACAGCTCAGCAGAGAAGCTGACAAGTGCTTAGCAGTTCAAAATCCATGAAGAGAAACCAGATGAAAATGTAAGATAAATACATGCATGAAGAGCTTACCTGAAGTAGAATTGAGATCAGTTACTCCTCAAGACTGAGCTATATATAAAATATCACATCCAACTTCAAGATGGAGTTCACAGAGTTAAAGCTAGATCCCATCACCAAGATTATCACTACCTTTTTTTTTTTTTGACAGAAAAGAATCAAAGTCTTCAAGGGAGATGCACCAAGTTCTTCTTCATTTCTGGAATTTTCCTTCTAACTGAAGCAGCTTTAGGGACTTCCTCAGGACACGTTTTCCACCCTCCCCTCAACTTTATAACCTCATGGAGCTAAGGAGCTAAAACTGGAATCTTATCTAAAATTAGAGAGGTCAAATTAAAAGAGGAGGTAAAAAATGCCAGGAACAGAGCAGGAGGCCGAGCTTGCAGGGTAGGTGCAGGCTGCCTAGAAATCCTAATTAAAGATACCCCCCTATCATGAAAATCATCTTTAATGTGAGGGTCACAGACACATCAGTGTTGAGGAAAGGAAAGAAACTATCAGCCACGGAGTTACTCACATTGCTAAAGAACCCAGCAGCAATTCCTGCAGAATTCTGGCCAAATTTCCACTTGAACAGCTCCTATCCCTGGGCACAACATCAACTGCTGATGAAGATTTAAACTAGGTTTAAATTTAAATTGTTTAGCAAGTTTCACCCTTGACTAGTTTTTGCCTTCACTCGAAGGCAAGGCTCACCAGCAGTTTTGCTCTATTTTTGTTTCAGCTTTAAGGTCACCACCACAGAATTAGAATTAAGTCCTCAAACCCCTTCACAGAGTTTTAAGGGCCAAGTAATGATAAGGACAAATAATCCTAATGTTGGAAAGGTGGGTTACAAACACAAGGTGGTGTAAGGGAACTACAGACCATGGCTGTGTCTTCCTCAAATTAAGAACAGAATTCTCTACTGTTATCCTAGAAGTAACAGAGGAATGTTTTAAAAAGCAACGTTCAGAACATTGTTAAATGGTTTGGGGGCAGTCCTTGATTGGGGCTCAGGGAATTTAAATGCTACATTCTAAAAATTCAATGGGAGATGCTGATACTTATTTTAACTCTAAGTTTTAACTGCCACATCTTAAAAGGCTTTGAAGTACTTCCATTTTAGATCTACTGTAACCACCTACTCAACCGAATCTGTACTCCTGGCTCCATTAATCCCCTACTCCTGTGCTGCTGAAATTCAACATATGCCTTCAAGGTATGAAAGCCTGTGCTCTATATTTCACTAATTAACTGCAATGAAGGTGCTTTTAATCTCTGCAGAGTGGGTTTTTAATAGTTGCTCCCCCTCTTCACGAGTGAACAGGAGAGGTTCAGTGCATCTCTTCTAACACAATTTGAACCTTGCTCTGAGTGAGGTCCAGCAGTGCAGCAGCTCGTTTTTGTTTGAGGCCACTGCTCCCTGAACCTGGGGGTCGTTTATTTGGGCAGAGGATGTTCCCTCACAGCCAAAATGTCACTGAGGTGTCCACAGGGCCTGCAAGGAGAGCACTCAAACCTCGGGTGTCTCCTCACTGGAATATGGCAACAAGCAGGGTGCTGGCAGCAAGGCTCCAACTTTCAGACTAGAGATGATGAAAGCAAGGCTGGGAAACAGAATAAGCAGCTCAATCATATGGAACCACCCCTCCTTTTGTACCCCCATCCCAACCACAGCCCAAACTCATGAGGAGAGCAGCCCCTCCCACCCCACAGGTAATTCCCATCCCCTCTCTGAGGTTATGCTCACCCAACAGAACTGAGAGCCCCTGGGTCATACACACAAAAAAAAAAAACCTATTCCACAACTCGCTGATGAGAGCAGGTCTGGTTTTGGTTAAAGTCTTTACCCTCAAAACCCACTTCTGGAAATGGAGTTGCTTTCTGTGCTGCCAGTCTTCAGTCTGAAAACCTTAAATTATCTGAGAATCAAAAAAGCAAAGTCACAGAGGCATTTGCTGTTGCCCTATTTCCCTTGCAGTGGCTGTTGTTTAAAACTCCTTTATATCTTGAGAAAAGGTTTAACTGTAACACTGAAAATATATTTGGGGAACACAGCAAAGCATGGAGAACCACAATGGTGACTCCAAAACATGCTGAGAGGGGGGAAACAGCTTGGTTTTCTGGTTTTTTTTTTTCCTTAAGTACTGCCATATTCAGCACAGCAGCAGTGAGAAATTCAAAAAGGAAATCTCAAGTCGTTGATGCTTGTTAAAATTAATTCTCAGTTCAAGGAGTTTTCTTTTAAGCAGTTCTTTTAATCAGGATATGGATATGGCATACCTCATTAAGATGGGTTTGCAAGATTCTCCTTTTCTCTACAGGCAGAGAGAGGGATTAAAAAAAAATCAAATAAACCATCACATGTGATATATTAAGGCTACATCCTAAATTTTGAACTTTTTCAAAAAAAAAGGATCCTTGCTGAAAAAACATCTAGAATGAGTTCCCCAAGTTTTGTTTGTGGGTCTTCTTATTTAAAAAAAAAATCAACTTTAAATAAAATAATGCAGCTGGGACATTTTTAGTAGTGTGCCTAACCCTGATCACCTTTGCTCTCCAGGATTAAATGTCACTGGGGCCTCCTCTGTCCATTCTTTATAACAAACTACAGGGTTATTTTTTCCCTCGGTGCACAGAGCAAATCACATATCACAAAATCCTCAGTGAGAAGGGTGAGCTCTTTAATGAAAGGCATCCTCTCTCCCAGAGAAAGTATTCTGTAAGCCTTACCTGGCAGTTTGTCTGAGCTAAATACAACATTAAAGTCGAGGTGGTCGCTCTTCCCAAATCCAAACTCAGGACAGTCTTTGCACTGAGAAGGATCCACAGTGCAGGGGAGGCAATGGATAATCTGAGGGTATTGATGTGTTCATTCAAGAGCTAAACATGGTAACACACTACAAAAGAGCATTTGGAATGTGTGCACTGGAACTGGGTAACAATTTACAAGGGAGCATTAGAAGCCCATTGTTAAAAAAAAAAAAAACCTCCTATAAACTGAAATCATTTAAAGTTCGCCAGCCAAGCAACTCTGTAAGATTCTTAATGCCAAATAATGAATTACACCTTTCAAGGATGAACCACACTGGATTTTTTAAAGAGGCCATGCCACAGGGATACAGTTCTTTGTCTTTCCTAAGCAGATCATTGTACATCTGATCATATGTTGTTTTGAAGTCATAAACATTTGGCTTGTCCGGGGCTGGTCCTGGCAGTTTCACGTGAGTCCCTGTGCCAAAGGATCGGACGCTGAATCCTCGTTTGCTGAAAGACACAAAGGAAGGGGGGGAAAAAACAATTAGACTGGATGGACTTTAAAAATTAAAGTGCTGAAGAACATAAGAGTGAATTTTAAAAACACCTCTTAGCCAGCAGCCAAATTGCTAAGAGTACCCGACGTGGATTTTCCTCACAGTTACAATCTAAATTCACACATCATTTCAAGGGAAGCACCTCTGCTTGGCAGGAATTTTCTCACAATTATGGTACACAGCTATCTGGAAATGTCCTTTGTGCTTTCAGGCATCTTGGATTTGTAACAAACACGTTCTGTATTCATGACAACACAGGCAGAGATGGTTTTCTCTCTGTACAAGTAAGTAACTGTAAAGACTGATCAATACTTGAGTGTCCTGCTGAGACTCTTGGCCTAACTGCATTTAATTCTTCTCACTTTGTTGCCCAAACTGCTTTTGGTGTAATTTAATTAGCCCAGGACAAACATTTGTGTGCCTGCCACTGAAAACCATACAGTGCAATTACCTTCACACAAGTGGGGCAGATGTTCTGCTGGCTGCTGTCTAAAACTCTTGGCCAAACCAGGGATTACTTCATTCCATTCTTATAAACAACTGTTTAATAGTAATAATTAAAAAAAAAAAAGAGGCAGGAACATGCTTGTCTTTAGGAGTAATGCCAAAATGTTCTTGCTGATTACCTGAAATACTCAAACCTCAATACTTCCTTCAGTAATATTAAAAAATATGGCAATCTATTTGAATAATGGGACAAAATAGAGATTTTCTGGTGGTCTAATGGACGAAGTTACATGGTAAAATACTGTTGCAGTCACCCAGAAGGCTGAAACATTTGGGTCTGTAGTGACAACATTAACTTGAAACAGCAAGACCAGGACTTAACCTATTTTTTTAAGGACTCTCACTTTCAGCTTGGGTGATTTTAGCAGAGACTGAATGGAGTGAACAATGTTACAACAAAAAGCAAGTGAACAACCCAGTGCCTGTGTCCCCACACCCCCAGAAATAACCCAAATTTTACAGTGCTTTCCTCTGAGGGGAGTGAGCAGAACCCAGTGCAAGAGTCAGGCCCTGACTCCTTGGTCTGCATTCCAAGGAAATTCAGCAGAAGACACCGACTCAAATTGTCTGTTTGCCTTCAAAGGATGTCCTCAAAGTGATGCCAAATGCTTCTGGGCAGAGACTGTGATCACCTCCTGCTCCCAACTCAAACACATCTCTGGAACTATCAACACTTATTTCCTTCAGGTCCTCCTACTGGAACACAGCCCCTCCTTTCTCTTTTCTTGCTTCCCCACACTTTTTCCTCCAGTAACTATTTATAGGTGCCTATTTCTGTAAACAGACAAGATATGTGAGGCTTTTTTGCTTCTTTCTGCAGGACTGATGACTGGACACGGATACAAGTGGAACAAAGTGCAATTCTTTGCCCCTCCCAGCCCTCCATCACATGTAACTGGTGCAGTTATGAGTCACTGTTCATTTATTTTCCCTGCAATACTTGCAGATCCAAGTTCTGATTCTGCTGCTTCTACTGGACGTGAAGAGAGGCATAACATGTACAGAAGAAATTGCAGTGCTAAAAAATTCATGTTTCAATTTGATCTTTTCTTCCATGGCTTCCTCCTAACTTTAATATTATTCTTTAAAACAGGTCTGCTTGGATCACACACATTAAAACCTGTAATTGCTGCAGATGTCCCTGAAGTTTGCATGATCTCATATAAAGCCAATCTGAAATCTCTGACATTCAAGACATCAAAAATTTGTGCCTCCAAGGCCCATGACCCATTCAAAATTACTTCCTTATTATAACAGCTGGAATATGAGTTCCAGCTTCCTTATAATAGCTGGAATATGAGCTCCTCACATGGAATTTCATGCTTTGTACCTTGGTGAGTGGTTGTGTCAGTTTTTACACTATTTATGCCCCAGGTACAATGAAGCATTCTAAAAACATTACAGCATATTTCTTGCAACAGCTGGGGCACAGGAGAAGGAAAAATGCCTGCACAGAGCCTTTAGTCAGGAGCTTTTATTAAATATTATTCAGCTTTTATTAAATAGCTGGAAACATCCAGTGTAGTGAATCATCAGGTGTCCATGGATATGTGGCACATTTGTAAAAATGAACAATTCCTACAAGACAATGGGTATTTAGTGTTTGGTTTTGGGCTGGTAAAACTACCCAGAAGATGGAAAAAAATGAGCTTTGTCACAAAAAATAAAGAGTAAGACAGACTAACAGACTATCCTAGCACTGATTTCTGAAAACGTGGAGCTTAAACTTTAACAGACTAATAATGACCACATTTCAGGAAGTTGTTTCTATTAATATTATTAAGGCTGATGTAGATAAACTACCACTGTGTTAAGGACAAAGTGAGTCATTGTCCACGTCTCATTTCCAGCAGTTTGCTCACCTCTCAGTCCAAAGCTCATGACAAAGAGCTCACAAGCACCACTCAAGTGCCCCTGAGCATTTCCCTCCAAAGGGAAAACAATTCTGAAATCAGAGACCTGGACTGCACTGGCACACCACAGACTGGGACCACTCAGTTCCAGGCACTGGCAGGAGAAATAATAATCATCTGTGCAGCTTGAGACATGAACTTTTGTCCATATCTTTCTTTTATTTCACTGGTATTTGGGGATCTCACACATTTTAATTAAACTCTTTTTCAGCTTATTGTATGTTCATAACTGCACAGCCTCTCCTTACAATCGCTGTAGGAAATATTACTAAATATTAAAGCAAATGCAATAAATCCTGCAGCGTCACTGCACTGAAAGTGGTGAAGGTTTTCAGGGGACAAATCACTAATTTTACATTCCTTTTCATGAGAGGCAGCAGGAAAATAACCAGTAACCCTTGTGGGCTACTTAGAAAATATCTTATGCCACCCAATCAATATTATAAAAAAACCACCCCCCAAAACAAGCCCCCACTGCTGAACAGCAGGACAAAAGCATTGTTAACTCATTTTGAATACTAACAACTTGTAATTTGCATTATCACTACTGAGCTGTCAAATCAAAGTGTGCTTTAATATAAAAATGTGAAAATATCTCCTTCTTGGGGAGGTTATTAATTTAGGATTTCTTAAATTGGGCAATACAGATGTCAACACCTAACTGCAGTTTGGTGCTGACAAATGCCAGGAGAGAAGCTGTGAGTAACAACTTATGCAAACAGCACAGGTGCAACTTAAGCTCTCTTACACCTCGATGTGGAACTACAAGTCTTAACATCAATATGAAAACCAAGTTTTTGCTACAGGGGTTGCAATATTTGAATTTCCCTTCTGCCATTAAGGTCTCATGTTCATATTCCTAAATTCCTAAAAGTCAGCTTTCTAAAACAAGGAATATGTGCCTGAAGTGTGGATCAGCATTTTAGAAGTTTTTATTGACAGTAAGTGACACAGAGAACTTGAACTCAGTAACTTCCTTCCAAAGCCAATCAGGGTAGTACCAAGCAAACAGAAATGTGGAAGTTGCTGCATAAAAAAGTTTGGCTGTAAGAGATTTCCCCTTCTGCCCTCTTCCTCTGAGGGAGAACCATGGCCTGAGTCTGCATGCTCTATGACTAAAAAAGATAAATAGAAGATAAATAAAAGATAAAATCACCTATTAGAACGTGCTGGTTTTGGCTGGGGCAGAGTTAATTTTTGTGCCAGCGGCTGTGTTATGGATTTGTGTTTGCAACACGGGGATGTTTTTGTTTCTGCTGTGCAGGGTTTAAGCACCCTGGCCTGCTGTGCTTCTCACCTCACCCCACCCCAGCAGAGCCTGCAAAAGCAAATAACGCAGGGTGAGTCAGACCTGACCTAGGGAGGGGTTACACACAGCCAGTCTGGCAGCTTTTAAGGAGGGATCTGTGCCTTTCTGCACTGCTTTTCCTGTTCCTCTTTGCTTCCTTGGCTCAACACACCCCTGTGGTGATGGCTCTTATCCTATCAACAAACTTCAGACAGCCCTTCAGCCTGACTTCTGTTGGAAAATTAGAACAAAGTGCTTAAAACTTGGTTAATTACAAAGTACACAAGCACACATTGAATGCTGGACCCCAGACTTTGTTTTCCAACAGCACACAGAATCTGTGCCTTTTAAAGTCTTGTCATCTACTAACAAAATACCTTAAAGTTTCATAATTCCTCAGCTTCTTCCTAACTCTTCTTCCTCTTTTAATCATGTGTTCTCTCCAACTGCTGTGCAACACACTGCCCTGAACTGGTGAGGCAGGCAGGCTGGCTTGGAGCCAACCAGACATTTTCCTCAAGTTTACTGGCACTGTTTCTTTAGAGCAGCGTCAGCAATTTATCTCTGTTTTGCCATTTATGCTACTGCTGCTGTAACTACAAAAGACATTAATAAAATGAAACCCTTTCTTAATACAATTTTGTTACTTCTACATTAAAACCTTAAGGGAGAACAGACTTGAGAAAACCACCCCTGCCACATTTGGCAAACATCAGTCACACCGGAAGTGATTTATTTCTGCGAAAACACAGGGGAAGGAAAAGGCCAGACATTAGAAGTAAATTTAACTTTGTCCTTCATACTCAGCTGTCAAATAAAACTCAGTTCCAGCATTATTAGAGAGAAGACAATGTCATATTTTCACAGAACTGCCACAGGTAACATCCGATGCCAAGAGTGAGCGTGAAGTGCATGAAATGCTGTCACAGTAAGATGGCTGCCAGACCAAATGCTTCTATTATTTATTCCTTTCAAAGCTTTTATTTTTATTTACATGTCGCACACAGCTTACGCGCAGTTGTTTTGCTTACTATGCCACCAATGTGTATTTCTAATGTGAATGTTTCTTTACATAATTTCAATAAAATGAACCCGACCATCTTTATGTTCCTGCAGTGCAAAGGGAAGATTTAGGGACATGATTTCAGGCAGATCAGGTCTCTCCTGCCCATCAGTCTGCTCCAAGTCTCCCACCTCACCTCTTCAGGCGAGCTCAGAGCACTTGGGAGTGCTAAACAGATTAACACTTGTAATCTCAAAAGACATTTAGCATTCTGAACGGAATGTTCTGGTTCTCCTGTGAGAGGAAAGGGCTCCCTTTCAGGGCACGGAGCAGCTCAGTCTTCACAGCATGTCAAGGGGTCGGAAGGGACTTAAAACCCAACCCATAAGTAGGGACACCATCCACCAACCCAGGTTGTTCCAAGCCCTGGCCTTGGACACTTTTAGGGATGGGACAGCCACAAACCCCCTGTGCCAGCGTCTCGCCACCTTTTTTTGCCACAGTAAAAAAATTCTTCCTAACATCTAACCTAAATTTCCTCTGTTTTCACTCTTGTATCCTTTACTCCTTGTCCTATCACTCCAGCTCCCGACGAAGAGTCCCTCTCCGGCTTTCTTGTGGGCCCCTTTCAGATGCATTCAAGGAAAAAAAAAAAAAGGGCGGGGGGTGGGGAGAAAAAAGAAAAAAAGGGAACATTTAAGTTTCCACACGCCGAGACACAGGCCCTGCTCGATCCAAATCCTCAGCCCGTGTTTTCAGACTGGGGACACAGCTCCGTCAGGGAGGGCCGGGACCCCCGACCGCGGCCTGGAGCGGGGCGCGGAGGAGGCGAGGTGAAAAGGGGGTAAAAGGGGGTGAAAAGGGCGTAAAAACGAGGTAGAAGCGGGTACGAGCGGGATGAATCCGGGGTGAAGGCGGAGAGCTGCCCCGCAACCATGGGCCTGCCGGGCCGGGCCCTCAAGCAGGGCCCCATCCGCGCCTCCCTGACAGCCGAGCGCCGCCGGCACGGAGGGCGAACCGGGCAGCAGCGGTTACCTGAGGATGTTGTGCGCCTCCATGCTGCGGTTCTGGTTGCTGGAGCATACCACGGCCACGCGGAGCGGCGCGGACGGCATGGCGGGCACGGCGCTGGGGCTGCCCGCGCCTCCCTCCCTTCTCCCGGCCGCCGCTCCACAAAATGGCGGCGGCAGCGCGGCGGGCGGGGACGGGACGTGTCAGCAGGGCCCCGCCGCGGCCAACCGCGGCACGGCGCGGGGGAGGCGGAGCGGCCGCGGCCGCCGTGAGGGGAGTGCCGGCAGAAAGGGCCGGAGGGTGCTTGGGAAAGGGGGAGTGGAGTGAGAGTCGCCGGCGAGGTCTGGGAAGCATCAGCTGTAGCGTGGAGGGAGAGGGTTGTGCTGCCTCAGCCCGAGTTTTGGCCATAAATAATGTTAAAAACCGAGTTTTGGGGGATAAATAATATTAAAAACCGAGTTTTTGGGAAGCATCAGGCGCAGCGTGGAGAGAGGGTTGTGCCGCCTCAGCCCGAGTTTTGGCCATAAATAATGTTAAAAAATGAGCTTTGAAAAGCGTCAGGCGCAGCGTGGAGGGAGAGGGTTGTGCCGCCTCAGCCCGAGTTTTGGGCGATAAATAATATTAAAAAATGAGCTTTGAAAAGCGTCAGGCGCAGCGTGGAGGGAGAGGGTTGTGCTTCCTCAGCCCGAGTTTTGGGCCATAAATAATATTAAAAAACTGAGTTTTGGGAAGCGTCAGGCGCAGCGTGGAGGGAGAGGGTTGTGCCGCCTCAGCCCGAGTTTTGGGCGATAAATAATGTAAAAAACCGAACTTTGGGAAGCATCAGGCGCAGCGTGGAGAGAGAGGGTTATGCCGCCTCAGCCCGAGTTTTGGCCATAAATCATGTTAAAAAACCGAGTTTTGGGAAGCGTCAGGCGCAGCGTGGAGGGAGAGGGTTGTGCCGCCTCAGCCCGAGTTTTGGGTGATAAATAATATTTAAAAAAAAAAAAAAAGTTAAGGTGTTGGCGCTCAGAGGATAGTGGAGGAGAAGCTTATGAGGAGCTTGTTCAGCCTGGAGGGGGCTGAGGGGAGACCTCATGGCAATGTTAAATTTCGTGAGGGGAAGAGGAGAGACAGGCGCTGATCTCTGTGGTGACCAGGGGCGGGACTCCGGGACCGGCTGGAGCTGTGCCAGGGGAGGTTTAAATTGGATTTTGGTAAAGTTCTTCCCCCTGAGGCTGCTGGGGCACTGTCCAGGCTCCTCAGGGAATGGGCACAGCCCCAAGAGCTCCAGGAGGGTTTGGACAACGCTCCCAAAGATGCGTTTTTCGGGTGGGATTTTGGGGTGTCTGTGCAGGGCCAGGGCTTGGACTCCGATCCTTGTGGGTCTCTTCCAGCTCAGGATGTTCCACAGTTCTAAAGCTTCTCGTTCACCTCATCCAGGGAAGGGAACGGAGCTGGGGAAGGGGCTCAGCCTGGAGAAAAGGAGGTTCAGGAGGAAGTTCTGGCCATGGACAACTCCCTGACAGGACAGGACAGCCAGGGAGGATCAGGGTTTCTCCCAGGAACAGGGACAGGAGGAGAGAGAACGGCCTCAATTGCACCAGGGGAGGCTCAGGTTGAACTGATGCTTTAAGTTTTAGCTTTCATGTTTTTCAGATTCTGTGCTGCCCAGGGGTGCAGTTCTGAGCCTCATATTAAGTGTTAGTCAGCTCTCTCCACAGAGCAGGCAGACAAAAATCCTTTTCCTGCTGAAGACCAAGGACAACAAGTACAACTTTCAGCCCAAAAGCACAAACAAGGTTGGGCTGAAGGGAGAAACAAGAAGGATGAGCCCTCACAACCTGAAGCTGTAATTGGACAATTAAACCCCAATATGGAAATGTACCAAAGCTTATAAAAGTGTGAGCCCTCATGACCGGTCAGCCATTTTGTGACCATTCTAAGTCCACCTTGGGTGCAGCCCTGGCCAGGCTCTTGTCCTGCCCAAGGTGTACCCTTAAAGCCTTTCAATAAATTTATTCTCTTTATTCTCTTAGCTCTGTTCAGTCTCTGTTCCAGCTCAGCCTTCAAGGCATCAGAAAATTAAGCAGATTTAATCCCACAAAAGGGCGATGAGGCCTCAAATCGCTCCCAACACAAACCAGACATTCAGCAGGAATCCCTGAATCCTGCTGCCTCTCCGGGCTGTGGAATTAAAAAGCACCACTTGTCAGGAAAGGAGGTTTTTAGGGCAAATTTCCTTTTGTTTGGCACTAGATGGCAGCCGAATGCCGCGGCGGGGTTGGAAAATCCCGAGGGGAAAGCATTGGGATGCAGGATTGAGTCATTCCGAGGAAGAGAAGCGGGCTCGACACTGGATAAATCCCAGTCCGTGCCCAGGGGCATCCGCAGCGCACAGAACAGCGAGCAGATGGTTGCTGTTAGGCTTCATCATGGAATTCTGCATGAATAAAAGCTCACGCTTTTACTGCAAACTGCACAAATTAGAACGGCGAGCTAGGAGTTATTTGTGTACTCACCGACTGATGAAATACGCTGGTTTCAGAATTGTTTTTTCGCATAGAGGTCAAAATTACCATGGTGCTCCTTGCTTGGCTCAGCTCAATTCCATTTTTCTCTGAGGTTTTCATCATCTTTTCCCTTTCTCATCTCATGCTTTTCCACTTTGGACTCGTTGCAATACTTCAATGGCAGGAGGAGGTAATGGAGCAGGAGACATACAAGAGATAACTAGGACATCAAAGGAACAAATCTATTCCCCAGCCCAGCTGAACTTCACTAGTGAGGCAGGACTCTCTCCTCAGTGCTTCCTAAAAATATTTTTTCTGCCCTCCCATTGGTATTTTTTTCCCTTTGTGCTTTCTGAGGATTTTTTCCCCATTATCACCACAGCACTTCCAGCAGAGCCTTCTCCTGACATTCAGCACCTGCTCCCACAACTGCCATTCTCCTCTCCTCCATGTCAAACCTCTCCCTCTCTCTTGTATTTTCCATAAAAAATAAAGCTTTTCTCACTGTCTCCTCAATTTTAACAAAGAAATCTTTCCGCTTCCCTCATGCAGCCCTTTGGTCACCCAGCATTTCCCACTTAAAAGTGTCCCCTCAGCACTTCCTCACCCCTGCCTGCAAAAACTTCTTTCCTTGGGTCTTCTCTCAGCCATTCCTATCCCTGCCCATCATCTTCTTAATTCTTATTCTGCAAATAATCAGATCTGATCACCGGGTGGTTCTGGTCAGGGAATTATCAGAGATGCTGAAGCAACACCAGTCTCAGGGTGGTTTTGCTCAGGTTAAAACAGCCAAAAACCCCATCCAATCATCCCTGCTGTAATTCCAAAGCTTTTACCAGGAATGTGACACTGTTACCTGCCTCTTTTCCTCCTTCCAGCCCATCTTTCATTTGGAACATGCTGGTGAAACACAGCAGCAGTCCGCAGCCTCGTAAAACTGAAACTCCAGGTCTCCATGGAAGCAAAATCCCAGCTTTTGCCTGCACCTCCAAATAAAGCAAGCCAGGCAGCCTTTCCATTTATGTCCCACAAAAAAATATCATAATGCATTTAAAAGAGATTCTTTGTCTGAGGCACACACAGCTTCCTCCAGAAGACTCAAAGCTGGGGTCAAGCTGGGCTTTGAGCTGCTCACATTTAAGCACTCGTTTTCCTCACATTTAGCAAAGGGCAAGGAAAAAGCAGCTTAATGAGCATATCATTCTCCATTTTAACTCCTGGATGTGGCCTGATATTTGTACTGGAAATGACTGGATAAATGCAGGAGAATAAAACACCTGAGAAAGCACCACATGGATTTTTAATAGCAGGTACTTGTATAGTAACGTGGAGAATGTGTAGTTGCCTTAGGAGCTATTTCTTTCATTTTTTTCCAAAGTGGCTTCTTGGCAGTGATAAATCAGCATTCTGCCACTTCTTTATTGCTGCCTGGACAGGCCAGGATGGATTATCACTCCACAAGCTACTCTGCACGTTTTGGGAATTGCTGCAAAGCTTTAACTGTGCAGCTTCACTAAGGCTTGTAGCACCTGAATTAATACCAAGTCTGTGTACGTGTAATTTCCCTTTTATTATCACAAGAAATGTCTACATTCACGGTGGAGGAAATTTCTATAGTGATAGAAGGAAAAAAATCCAGTTATCAATGGGTCAGCAGATATTTTGCTTAATGTCACACAAAATCAAACAGGGAATACTCTTGATTTTCTTTTCCACAAACCCAGATGTGTTCAATTAAAGCTTAATCCACTGAAAATGAATGAGAAACTGTGATATTGTTTCCCACATCTCATTTATAATGCATGGAAAAGCAAAAAAAAGAATAGGAAAAGAATCCTTTAGAAAATTGCAGATTTTCTTCTATCAGGATTTATATTTTTCTTCAACCCTCTGCCCAGGATGCTGTTGCAATGCAATCCCCAGAGACTGATGAATAAAAATGTGAAATGACTACAAAAACATCTCTTTAGTATCTTCTAGGTGCTGTTTTAGCAGGTCACTGTATCCATTATTACCTGCAGAGGTGTCTTACTGAAGACAGCCACATTCAAAACTGTAAATTAAATTTCCATTTCCTCAGACTGACATCAGTGCTACCACCTGAATTACCCAGCTATCTATAGTCCAAACCTCTAGTAAATAAAATATTCAGAGAATAAATCTCTTATTTTCCCATTAATGCTGTCAAAATTTTACAGCAGGAAATGGAATATTATTATGACCAGTTTGGACAGACTCACTTTGAGTCAAGCAAGATCTTGAACCTTTAAATACTTAGGAAATTTTCCATTCTTTTAATTATCCTCTTAATTTATTAAGTTCAATGCCAAGGTGGTACAAGGCTCATTGTTCATACAGCTGGTTTTCACATCTGGCAATTCATGACAAGATGAGGAACAGAACAGTGACATTGGTTGACAAAAGGTGACAGAGATGTACAAAATCAGTGGCACTCCAATGGTCCTGTGCTGAACTGGCTACAGCAAAGGCTGACTTGAAACCTTTAAAAGACCCAAATTAGTCTTAATGTTCTTAAAAATCACCTTTTCTTCTAGCATTCGATCTCCTTAGGGATAAAAACCCCAAAAATGATGGCATCAATGAGTTGCTTCCATCAAGTACATGGGCAAGGTAATAGAGACAGAACACTTAGATGGAGTCAGCTGCAGGTGAGAATGGAAACACAGCAGGAATAACAAACAAAGGAAAAGGTGTTTCTGCTGGATGAAATGCAGACCTTCAGCTCCTCAGCCACTCCCAAGTTCTTGAAGGGATTATGTTCAGGACAAATACTGTGTATTATAAAGGATTTCACACACTTCCTATATTTACCCTCTACCAGTTTAAACTTCACAAAGGACTTTCACAAGGAAAAGCAAACAGGTCGTTCACCAGTGCTAAACATTTACACAAACAGATCACGAGTGAACCTGACGTGTTTCAACAGCAACAATCCCTTTACAGCAGAGCCTTCCCCCTACTTCTTTTTTTTTTTGCTTTAGGTGCACAGTTCCTAAGTGATAATAAATTAATTTTTTGTGTTACAGCAGTCAACTACATACAAACAACACAGACTAAAAACTACCTCACTAAATACCTCTCTGAAGGTAACTACTTTGTATATATTAAATTTCAAGTAATGATCAGCCCAAGTCGGTTTTTTATCTTTTTTTTTTTTTAAAGAAAACAATCAGACAAACCAACAACCACTAATTCCAGAGACGAGAACACGAGGGAGATACGCTTAACTACGAGGACTACAGGAAAAAGTACACCAAATAGAAATGGGACAAATTCTCAGCACTAAGGCACGATAGAATCAGTACTAGAGTATGGCTAAAACCTTACTTTACTACAGCATCAAGTGAGGAGTTAACGGGGAGTGTTCCTACGCTCAAAACACTCGGCTACAACATCAGTGAGTTCTGTGGTCAAGAAGCTTCTACCTTAGTGCAGCTGCATTGCTAAAGGAGGGGATTTCAGGGGCGTGCCCACTTATATCTGATTTATAATTAAGGGTTGGTTCCTACTTGCTCAACCAAATGGAGTTTTCTTACTTAATTTATCCCTTTACCTTCGCTCTTTGTGAAACTGTGACACAATTCTGATGGGAGAAAAGCAGGTGTTGGATGTTGATGGTCGCTGGAGCTGACCAGAAAACCCTCGACCAGAAAACCCCCGTTGTTTTTGGGACAGTGGCCAGTCCAGCCCCCCAAAATCTGTGACCAGCGTTAAGGGATGACACAAACCCCACCTAAAACACGAGATTAAGTGGGCTTTGGATCAAACACACTTTAGCTACAGGGTTTGCGGTTCCACCAGTCAGTTCTCCTGAACTTTAAACAACTTTAGCCCACAGGAAAAAATAAAATCAAGCACGGGTCAAAGACCAAGAGGTTTTAGGCTTAAAATAAGGGTGTTCTGGAGAGTCTTTTCAAACAGGCCCTCGGTAGGATCTGCCGCTTGCCCTTAAAAACAGCCAATTCCTGGCACTTGTGGGCCTCTGCCACTGTTCTTTGATCCGCTGAGATGCCACGAGTTCAGTCAGCACGAACAGCTCCGGCTGCGAAGCCACCCCAGGAGCGAGGAGAGCTCCAAACTCCAATGGAAAAGCACATCCTGGAAATTCGGGCACGGCAAACCCAACGCTGCCAGAACAGTCTGCAAAACCTCTTCCCTCGCCGGAAAGCGCTGGAACGACAGCTGCGGCTCCTCGGCGCATCATCATCATCCCCATCACCATCCCCATCCCCTCCCGCACTACGCGCGGCGCGGAGCGGCGGCCGCGTGCCCTCCGCGGGGGCTCATGAGGTTCTCGGTGATGTAAGCCACCAGCAGGCAGATGAAGACGAGCATCACGCAGATGGATCCCCCCACGGCCGTCATGGCCACGACGATGTCGCGCATGGCGGCGGGCTCCACGCGGAACTCCACGCACTGCGCGGGCGGCGCGGGGCGCGGCGGGGCGTAGCGCGGCTGCAGGCACAGGCGGTACCGCACGCTGCCGTGCGCCTCGGCCAGCAGGTAGTCGCGACATGCGGCTCCCAGCTCCACGCTGTCGCAAGGGAAACGCGTGTAGGTGCCGTCCCAGGAGCAGTTGAGAACGAAGCCGCGTAAGGCAGCGGAGGGACGCGGAGGTGGCGGTCCCCAATGCCGCAGCCCCCACTGCAGCAGCACGCTGCCATTCCGCAGCACGTTGGCCACCAGCGCGCCGCCCGCGGAGCGGTGGGCGCGGCAGCCCCGAGCCGAGCATTGGAAGCCGCGGGCCGGCGGGCGGAAGCAGAGCCGCGCCCCCGCCGCCGCCGCGCCATCGCCGCCCACCTTGTAGGGGCACCAAGGCTCGTCGGGGTCGCGGTCGGGGTCGGGGTTGGGGTCGGCGACCCCGAGGCAAAGCAAGGCGAGCAGAGGAGGCAGCAGGCTGGGCGTGCCGGGCATGCCGGCGGCGGCCGCCGCATGGAGGATCGGAGAGAGGGGCCCGGCGGACGCGCGGGGCGAGCGCGGGGCTCCGCAGCCGCCGCGGGGCCGCCAATGGAGAGGCGGTGCCGCCGTTAACTCTCGCCGGGCTGCGGAGCACCCGCCCGCTGCGGCCGCTGGTGGCCGCCCGGACGCGGCTCTCGGAGCTCCGCACGGCGCACGGAGCGGCTGAGACCCCGCGGGGGCGGCTGATGGGGGTGCTGAGACCCCACTAAGGCTGGCAGGGGGGATGCTGAGACCCCGCAGGGCCGGGTACTGGGGGTGCTGAGACCCCACAAAGGTCGGCACGGGGGAGGCTCAAACCCCACAAAAGCCGGCACGGGGGAGGCTCAGACCCCGCAAGGGTTGGGACAAGGATGCTCAGACCCCACAAGGGTCGGCACAGGGGGATGCTCAGAGCCCGCAAAAGCCGGCACGGGGGAGGCTCAGACCCCGCAAGGGTCGGCAAAAGGGGGTGCTCAGACCCCACAAAGGTCGGCAAAAGGGGATGCTCAGACCCCTACAAAGGCCAGCACGGGGGATGCTGAGACCCCGCGGGGGCGTGCACAGGGGATGCTCAGACCCCACGAAAGTCGGCACAAGGGATGCTCAGACCCCGCAAGGATCGGCAAAAGGGGATGCTGAGACCCCGCAAGGGACCCCGCAAGGGACCCCGCAAGGGTCGGCACGGGGGGTGCTCAGACCCCACAAGGGTCGGCAAAAGGGAGTGCTCAGACCCCACAAAAGCCGAAACGGGGGTGCTGAGACCCCACCAGGGCCGGGCGTGGGGGATGCTGAGACCCCACAAGGGTTGGGACAGGGATGCTCAGACCCCACAATGGTTGGGACAGAGATGCTCAGATCCCACAGGGGTCGGCACAGGGGATGCTCAGACCCCTCTGTCCCTCCCCCGGGCTCTGCTGTGCCCACCTGCGTCCCCCAGAGCTTTTGGAGGCTGCCCAGTCCTGTCTTGGTCGAGTTGCAGATTTCATTCCACACCAATGTTATTTTATTTTTTTTAATTTGCCCGTGGTTTTGATCTGATTTTACATAGGATACTGTTTTAATTTTTATAGCAGAACATTAGCATTTGTCTATATTTAACCCTTAAAATACAGCGACTCTCACGTTACGTGTTTAAACCCCCAGAAATGTTCCCGCGGACGGCCCGGGAGGTTCCTCTGTCCCCGGGGACTGACACCAGCAGGGCTGCGGTCCTTGGCCGGGCTGGGGAAGGTGACAGAGCTCCCCTCCAGCTCACGCAAACCTTGCTCCAATCAACGGAGCTCACACGGATTTTATTTTATTTTTTTAAAAAGTGATAACCGCACTCCCAGGCTGCTTTAACCTCTCGGCGTTGGGAATTTAAATAAACTCGGCAAGGATGGAATAAAGACCCTCCCAGGAGGTCAGCTGAGAGCAGGGACAACTCTGGGTCTTAGCGCACACCCTGAGACAGAAGGAACGAGGATATTCCTCTTCCTGCCTTCCCCCAAATGCCATTTCCTCCCTCTGCAGCACCGCCACCCTCCCTCCTTCCCTCCCTCCCTCCATCCATCCATCCATCCCTGCATCTGGAGCCAGCAGCTGATCTTGCAGCACAGGAGGAGACAGCAGCGCTCCATCCCAGCATCACACCGCAATTAATGTTCTCTGGAACGACCTTGAGAGAGGTACACGGGAGTATTGACTTGTCTAAATGTGGAAAGAAAAGAGCTCTAATGAAATGATAATAAAAAGACAGCCTTAAACAGTGTTTGGAGATGCTTCGAGCTGTTAAAAGTTGCTTTAAGTCCTTTCTTTTCTGAGTAGCAGGGAAAAAAACCCCACAAAATTTCTTTTTGTTTGTTTTGATCAGGTTCTGGACAGAGTTGTGTTCCAGATTTTGTAGCAAAACAAAAGCATTTGTCTATATTTAACTTGTAAAATAGAATAATTAACATATTATTTGGTTAAAACCCTCAGAAATGCACCTAAACTCATTCCTGCAGTTCTTCACTGTGTTACCTATTTAGAAACACACTGCAGTTTACTCTGTGTGTTTCCTTTAAAAACAAAAATTGAATTATGTAAGCTGAAAATACAACAAAAATAAGACCCCGAGGTCTGTTTTTATTTCATAGCCTGAACAAAACCAATCTCAAATCATACCTGGAAGGTGATGCTTTCATATACACAAAATGTAATTTGCAGCAGTGTGGAGTTTGTTTAAATAATTTTGCTTTCTGATGCATTGAACATGAATGGTCTGACATCAGGACACCTTTTCCTGTTGGAAAGACTGGATTTTTCAAGGAAAAATCTAAGGAAATCTTGACCAATATCAAGTATTGCAAATTATTTCCACATCTACTTTTTCACCAGATTTAATGGGGGTGTCTGCTAGCCTATGGAAAGTTGCCAGAAATCTCTTTTGATATCAAGAGGGATCAATGGGAATCAATTAAAAAAAAATAGGATCAGCATAGAAAAGGATGCTGAAGGTGCAGTTATGGCTTGGAAAACACTCAGATATTGGAGCAGGAAAAGGTGCTGTGCTGCTGAAGGCACTCCTTGGCAAATTTAAATGTGGGATTCCAGCCAGGATGCAAAAACTGGAGGTCTGAGTGCCCTTCCTGAGAAATGTGAGCGTGTTCAGGAAGTGGCTGGGGCCAAACCAAACAAGTTTTTCCTCCTTCAAACGTTGTGTCCTTCTCCTAAGAGTGATGAAGAGCAGATTGTTCTCCAGAGCTGTCGTTGTTTCCATGTCCAGGGAAGGGATCTGGCACCAACCTCTGTGGTTGTGTGTGATTAACAACTCACTCTGAGCTCTGCTGGGAGATCCAAGGCTCTGGAAAATGGTTGGCACAGCAGTGAAGGCCCTGAACCCATCAAAAAATTCACACCACCACAGTTTAACTACACCTTCTGCACTTTTTTTTTGGCCTTGCACACTGTCTGAGCAAAAAACCCAATTATTTATGCTGGAGCCACATGCTTTGGCTTGGTCAGCCTGCTTTTTTTGGCTCCCTGTGACTCCTTTGTGTCATTGTTTGCTCTCCTAGCAATCCATCTGTTTCCTGAGACCTCGTTCTGTGCCTCACTCTGCAGTAAAACCCAGCCTGGGCTTTTCATGGCACCTGCTGCTCAGGCCAAACCCTGTGATCTGCTCCGAGCTGTGATGTTCTCAACCCCAGCAGCATCCCAGATTGTTTTTCCAGCCCGCCAGACAAACCCAGCACCACAGGGGTTTGGCTTTTCTGCTTCTCCACCACTGGGTTTATTGTCTCTTCTTAGAGGAAACATTAAAACTTGCTGTGGGCCAGGCAGTGAAGCACTGACAACCTACAGCTCACAATTTATGCAATGCTCTGCTAATTTTAGTCTCAGCCATGGCCAGGGCAGACAATCCCCAGGGCAGAGATGTTTGCTCTCAGCTGAGGGCAGCACATGACATATGGTTCCTAAAGCATCCTCCAAGCTGGAGGAGCTTTGCATTCAGGCCTGAGTTGCTGCAGTTCCCTCCAAGTCATAACTTTGAGGATTACTCACCCCAGACGTGCAAAGGCACGGAATCTGCCTCCTGATTTTAGATTCTCCTGCAGCCTGAATCAGCGAGCAGCCTCACCCCCACTGGGGCTTCTATTTGCAGGGTTTGATTCACTTCCAGTGAGGGCTGAACCTGAGAGTGCCAGGATAAGGGAGAGCAGGGAGTGAGCACAGCTGGGGCAGCTCAGGCACGGAGCTTTGGCACCCCACCGTGGGCTGGGGGGTCAGGGATGCTGCCCTGACCTCAGCAGTTTGGATCATATTAACATATTAACATATTATTTGGTTAAAACCCTCAGAAAGGTGCCTAAACTCATTGCTGCAGTTCTTCACTGCGTTACCTATTTAGAAACACACTGCAGTTTACTCTGTGTGTTTCCTTTAAAAACAAAAATTGAATTATGTGAGCTGAAAATACAACAAAAATAAGACCCCGAGGCCTGTTTTTATTTCATAGCCTGAACAAAACCAATCTCAAATCATACCTGGAAGGTGATGCATCCATACCTGGATGCTCTGAAAGCAGCAACTGCAGCCTCAGCTGATCTTGCATCACAGCAGGGCTGGCAAGAGGAAGCACCAACACAGCTTTAACCATCTCAGGGCATCCTGGATATCTTAAAACCCACCAGAGTTTTGTAGTGAGCTCCTCACTGGGCTCCACGAGCAGCTCTGGCACTTGGCTAAAAGATAATTTCCTGAAATTGTCCCTTTCCTTATTCTGCTCCGCTCTACGCCAGAGTTGGGCTTGCACAGCTGATTGTACTGGTAAGAAACACGAGCAGAATCAAAACAAAGAACCAAAAAGTCCTATGAAATGTAAATTTCAAGCTCCATTACAACCAGCGGGAGAAAAAATAATCAATGCTGTCAGCAGGAAAAAGGCTGAGCTTGTTGGAAAATAAATATTGTTTTCCCCGGTGTCTAAAAGTGCTTGCAAAATATGCCACAAACAAGGGATTAAAAAGAACTCAGCTAATTCAAATAGAAAACAAAGATCCTCTGATTTTTTTTTCCCAGGTGATGACATTGAGCCACAAGCTGTGTTTGATGGTGGAGGTCCCAGAGTCTGGGATTTGCGTGGTGATGAGGAAACAGGAGAGAGCTCAGGCACAGGGGTCTGGCACAGGGCAGGGAGTGGGACAGCTCTGCCCTGTTCTTATCACTTCAAACAGCTTCTGGGCTTTGAGATATCATAATTAAGCCCATTCTCCTTTCATTTTAAATTCCAGCCTGCTGTTCCTTCTTTGTCCCTGAGGTCAGGTAAGATTTCTTTTGGAGGCCAAGTGAAGTACAGGATTCAATCTACTGCATCAACAATACCCAGTTTGCTGGTTAAAACCTGCCTAGAACAAGCAAAATTCACCTCAGCTACCTGTCAAATGTTGGGAGACTGGAAATAAGCCAAACAGCTTGGAACTGCTTTAGTTGGGCTGTAAATATTCCTTTTTTCCTGTTTCTTGGTGAGCCTCTCTCAGCTCAGGCCAGCCCTCACCTGCAGCAGCAGCCAGGGAAGGTGCAGAGCATTCCATGGGGACACTCTGAGCCCAGCAGAGTCACAGCTCCAGGGCAAGGCAAGGAGAACTCCACAAGGCTCTGCTCCAAGTTTCTGGAGGGGCTCTGCAGCAGGGAGGGGGTGCAGGTGTTCACATCCACACACACACACACACACACACTGCTGGGGCCATGGTTGGTGCAGCTCCACACAAAGAACGGGAAATTTCCTCTGATTCCCTCCCCACCCTACTCAGAGGGGAGTGAAGAAACGCTGCTGAGCAAAATAATTTATGAAGACAGATTCCTTTGTATTAGAGATCAGTCAAGTGAGTCCAGGGACCAGCTCAGGCACCCCTCTGCTGCCCAGGAGGGTAAAAAACATCCCCAGAAACCAACCAAAAAACCCTTCTCCAGCTTCAAAAAGGGGATATGAAAAACAAGAGGGCAAAGAACACAGGAAATCAGAAAGTGCTTCTATGAAAAGCAGCAGGATCAGATCATTCCCAGTCTGAGAGATCTCTCCAATCACCAGGAGAGGCAGCAGTGGCCCCACACCGAGATGGAATTCTGGGCTGCAAACCCCCTGCAAGGGCCTGCAGAGATTCCCTCCTCCTGCCTTTGTTTCTGGGCAGTGTTTTAATTGAGGAGCCAGTTCCCAGGAGGAGCTCCCATCCCCTCATTCCTGGAGCATCCCATTTTCCTTCAGCAGCTCTCAGAAGTAATCATCCTTCTTGCCACCAGCTCCCTGCATGCCCACACGGTCCTTCTGCTCTTGGACAAGCTCCAGGTCATCGTTGTCATCCACCTCCCCTCCATGATCCTCCTGGGGACACAGGGAACAGCCAGGAAGGGAAAAAAAAATCAGGAGAAAGGAAATCCTGGAAAAGGAGACCCTAAATAACAGCACGGCATGCTGTCCCCAAGCAGAATGTTCCACCAAACCAGCCCAGCTTTGGAAACCTGGGAAACCAGGATAGAAACCATCTCTGCCTGGCACCTTTGGGTGTCACTGGCAGGACACAGAGGTGTTGCCATGATCAGCCAGGGTGCCTGAAGCACATTTAATATCCTGGCACCACAATGCAACTTCGACATCTCAGCCTGCTGCCTCTGCTGCATGAGGAGCAGAGTGAGGGGTAGATATGAGGAGCTGATTATTTTACATCCACCACATTTAAAATGTCACAAACCCCACCTGCAGCAGCCAGCACAGCCTCCATGGATGATTTCAGCTCCAACCATCCATGGTAGACACCTACAAGAGGCCTGGATTCCCTCAGGGAAGGGAGAACTGACATCAGCTCTGCTCTGCCCATCCCTTATTTCCCCACTCATTCCCATCGGGCAGCCCAAACCCTCAGCTGGGGAAACTGCAGAAAAAACCCTCAGGAGCCACTCACAAAGGGCAGGGAGAGAATGAATGAGGCTGGAAGAGGATTTATTTCTATCTCTGTGAGCCAGAATGTGCCAGGGTGATCCTCTCTAGCTCATGCTTGAAAAACAATGATCTGGCCTTGCTGCACTGGCACAGCCTGGGATTCCTCCTGTGATTCCTGCAATAATTCCTCCTGTAATTCCTCCTGTGATTCCTGCAATAATTCCTCCTGGGATTCCTCCTGTGATTCCTGCAATAATTCCTCCTGGGATTCCTCCTGTGATTCCTCCTGTAATTCCTCCTATGATTCCTTCTGTGATTCCTCCTGTGATTCCTGCAATAATTCCTCCTATAATTCCTCCTGTGATTCCTGCAATAATTCCTCCTGGGATTCCTCCTGTGATTCCTGCAATAATTCCTCCCATAATTCCTTCTGTGATTCCTGCAATAATTCCTCCTGGGATTCCTCCTGTGATTCCTCCTATAATTCCTCCTATGATTCCTTCTGTGATTCCTCCTGTGATTCCTGCAATAATTCCTCCTATAATTCCTCCTGTGATTCCTGCAATAATTCTTCCTGGGATTCCTCCTCTGATTCTTCCTATAATTTCTACTGTGATTCCTCCTGTAATTCCTCCTGTGATTCCTCCTGTGATTCCTCCTATAATTCCTTCTATAATTCCTGCTGTAATTCCTCCCGTAATTCCTCCTGTGATTCCTCCCCTGATTCCTCCCATGATTCCTCCTGTGATTCCTCCTGTGATTCCTCCTATAATTCCTTCTATAATTCCTGCTGTAATTCCTCCCGTAATTCCTCCTGTGACTCCTCCCCTGATTCCTCCTCTGATTCCTCCTCTGATTCCTCCTATAATTCCTCCTATAATTCCTCCTCTGATTCCTCCTGTGATTCCTCCCAGTTGGTATTTGGGAAGCATCCCACAGCTCAGCTGCTGCAGGTGGATGCAGACAGAAATGAGGAGGGGACAACGAGCACAAAGGGTGCTCTGAACACCTGGAAAAGGGAGCAGTGGGCTCCAGGTTTGTTCTGGAAAACAAAAAAAACCCCAAAAATCTGAGTCCTCCCCAGCTCCTGGCTGCCAACACGCCCAGGTGACGCCACACCAGAGAGGGAAAGAGGAAGAAAGAACCTTGCTGTCGTACAATTTCTTGCTCCTGATCTTCTTGGTAATCCTCCAGTGGCTCTTCCCTGGGCTTGGCAGCTCTGCCAGCATCCTGAAAAACACAGCCAGGCACGGTTGGGAGTGCCCCAGCCTGCTCCCATTCCCTGCCAGGGACACAGCTCCCCTGGATCACAGCCCCAGGTCTGGAAGTCGGGGCTGGGTCAGGAATCAGGGGGAGCAGAGGGACAATCAGGCAACACAATCAGGCAACACAATCAGGCAACACAAATTCCATTTATTTTTTCTTTTTCCATCCAGTCTCTTTTCCCACCTGCTGGCAGCTCCTTCCACTTGGAGAGGGAGATCTCTCCTGCAGCAGGAGGGCCCCAGGGCTGTTGCCTCAAGCCCCAGGACTCTGGAAAATTTTGAGTTATTTGGGGAGCACAGCACAGCCAGATCTGAAAGCCAGGTGTTTGTGTCACTAATTCTTTCCACATTTTCACTAATCTCAAGGAGGTGTTGCTCTGCTGGTGCCAGCATCTCCTTCTTATTTGATTTCATTGGCCTGGATTTCTTTTTTTTCTTTCTTAATCCCACTATTAATCATGATTTTAGAGCCTGACAGATAAAACACTCCTTTTTTTTTTTTTTAAAACAAGCAACATTCAGCTGCTTGTCAAAACAAATGAACATTTCCCTGATGCAGAATCTGGCTTCAGGCAGCAAGGAACACTTTGTGAAATAAATGGATCCCATCTGCAAGGAGGCAAACAAGGAGGCAGAGCTCTCACATGCTGTCACTGCTGCCAGGAGCCTTGGACAGGGCTGCAGTGAGCAGAACCCGAGCACAGACTCAGATTTATTGTCTCTGGTTCTGCTCCCAAGTGCATGAAAAGTCCCAGCCCCTCTGCAGGAACAGCTGGGAGGGAGTTCCACATCTCTCCATCCCTAAAGGTGTTGTAAGTGCCAGGGGGAACTTCAAAAAGCAGAGAGGATGAGGCCAGAGCAAGCTCCAGCACTTGGCTAAAAGATAATTTCCTCAACTCTGGCACCTTTGCTTATCCTGCTCCACTCTGTGCCAGAGCTGGACTTGCTGATTGTACTGGTGAGAAACACAAGCAGAATCAAAACAAAGAACCAGGAAAATCCTAAGAAATGAAAATTTCAAGCTCCATTACAACTAACAGAAGAAAAAATAGATTGGTTTTGACCAACCTGCCACAGAGCTTCCTCCTGCCTGCCACAGGAGTGGGATTATGGATCCTTCCAGGAATCTGATGTTTCCCTTTCAGTCCTTAAGCTCTCTGCCCACTCTCCCCAGCTGGGGATCCCTCCCTGGCCCTGCTGGTTGTCCCCACCTTTGGTGGCTTCTCCTTGGACTCTTCTTTAACGCCGGGCTCCTTAAACTTCTCCGAGCCTCCCACCTTCTCAAAGTCAGGTCTCTCCAGCTCAGCCTCCTCAAACTCATCCTCACCTTGGTTATTGGGGTCCTGGGCAGGGTCTGCAGCATCATCTGGCATCTGGACAAGAAAAGTCTCTTGTGAACAGCTGGCAGGATATTCCCCCAGGAGGCAGCAAAATGCCTTCCCCAGCAAGCAGGAGCTCTTGGCTGCACCTCTCCAAGCCTGTTAGTGTTTGTTTAAAAACCCCAAACCAGTCTTTTTTTTATCCCTCCAGACCAAGGAGTTTGGAGCTGCACATTACAGAAACTTCTGGGTAATTATTGACTTATTCTGAGCCAGAGTTGCAGCCAGATAAAAACACAGCAGGATGAAAAGATGAAAACTTTTCACAGCCAGGTTGGACGGGGCTTGGAGCACCCTGGGATAGTGGGAGGTGGCTGGGGGTGGGATTTGATGAACTTTAAGGTCCCTTCCAACCCTTGGGGTGGGTTTGTGATGCTGTGGTTACTCACCATGGGCTCCTGGGCCACAGCCTCCTTCTGTGAGTGCATGTTCTCCTCCCTGTCGATGACTCCTGCATCTGCCAGGGACAGGGACAGGGACAGGGACAGGGACAAGGACAGGGACAGGGACAGGGACAGGGACAGGGACAGGGACAATCAGTGAGGTCCCCTTAAAGCCCCACCAACTAAATTTCGGTGTTTTATCTCATCCTGCTTAGGGCAGCCAATGCTCAGTGAATGTGTGCAGAGAAATACCACAAAGGAAACCATTTCTGAGTTCTTTTTCTCTCTGCCAAAGTCAGGATTAATACACAGGAAATGCAGATTTTGTGTTTGGACTTGGGTGTTTATTATTTCTTATCTATTTACAAACTCACAAGCTGTGAGCTCTAACTAGCAAATTAGAGAAATGAGGGAAAATTCTCTCTGTCTCCATCTCTACAAGGGCTTTTCAAAGATAATCTGTCCAATTATGAAATATCTGAATTATTTTCACTTTAAACCAAATAACTGCTTGAAGCCTGCAATGTGGACTCCATCAATCACAGAAAACCACCCAAACCCATGAAGAAGAAGGAAGAAAAAGGTGAAGAAGAAGAACCCAGACAAAGCCCCAAGTCCCCCATCCTGACCCACACGTATTACAACGAACTCCAACCCCAAAATTCTCAATTTCCACAATTCCAGCACGTACCCATTTCCAGCTCCTCCTCATCCACCCTGTCCTTCTCTGCTGCCTGCTCTGCCCCTCTCCTGGGGCTGGGGGGCTGGGGGCTGCCTCTCTGCACCTTCTGCCCAGCCCTGGGGGCAAACTGGAGGTTTTTGGGGTACCCACGGGCTTGTTCCTCCTCCAGCTGCGTGTTCACCTTGCTAACGAGGTCCTTCCAGCTGAAAACAAACAGAACCCCCTGCCTCAGTAAATATTCCATAAAATTATTTCATAATGGCAAGCAGAGAAAAAAAATACTCCAGCACATGCAGGAGTTTGGCCTAATTTAGCTTTTTTTTTTGGTCAAAACTAGTAGGTTGTATTAATCTGCTTGAAAAAGAACATTTAATATGTCACATTGTATAAAATAAGTTCTGCTTTTAAATACATTTTATTGTAGAACTCCCTTAATATTATTCATATGACAGTGACATCCACATAGCAATAAACTCCAGTTCTAAATAGGTTCTTACTCATACCCAAACACACACATGTAAGGGTTTAAAAATACCAAAACCACAAGTCCTCTTCGTTGTTCCAACTTCATGGAAAATGAAGATGCTACTAAATTTAAATGAATGCTTCCCAAATACCTCAACAGCCTTAGTCAGGGGCAGCTTCAGAAGAAGAGAAGGGATGAAATCCCAGTGACAGGGACTCAAAAATAAGTGAAGCTAAACCTTTTAACCCCAGTCAGTTACAGAAAATTCCAAGCAGGCAAATTGCTTGCTCCAGTCTGTCCTCTACATGAGATTTAAAAATCTATTTAAGACATTTCAGTTTTTTTAACTGCTGGAAAGGACAAGTGGCTTTAACTTTAGAAGCTCTTTAAGTCAGCACACAAACAAATGAGATTTAAAAGTTTGCTTAATTTCATTTCAGTTTTTTAACTGCTGGAAAGGACAAGTGGCTTTAACTTTAGAAGCTATTTAAGCCAGAAAAAAAAAAGAAAGAAATAAGATTTTAAAGTTTGCATAAGACATTTCAGGTTTTTTAACTGCTGGAAAGGACAAATGGCCTTAACTTTAGAAGCTATTTAAGCCAACAGACAAACAAATGAGATTTTAAAGTCTGCTTAAGACATTTCAATTTTTAACTGCTGGAAAGGACAAGTGGCCTTAACTTTTGAATTTTTTTAAGCCAGCACATAAACAAATGTTTGCAATGAGATTGAAAAGTTTGCTTAAGACATTTCAGCTTTTAACTGCTGGAAAGAATAAGTGGCTTTAACTTTAGAAGCTCTTTAAGTCAGCACACAAACCTTTCAGTGAGAAAAATCACAACCCAGCCCTCAGCTCAGATTTCCCCATTATAAAATCCTCAAAATTCAGGTTGGCCACCACCAGGAGCTCATCTGGGACGTGCTGGTCAGAGCCTCCCAGGGCAGCAGCTCTGGATGTGGGACCCCTTTGTGTTGTAGTAGGACATGAAATAAAGAGAGTTTGACTCCAGTTTTACCATGAGAACAACAGAAAGGCTTTATTTACAATCTTTTTGTTTCTTATATAGAATGCTTGGCTAAAAAAGTTATTAATTCAATAGGACTGATACCTCTTTCCATTGGTTAAGTAATGGGAAACAACAGCTTGGGGAAGATTGGTTTGAGAAAAAAAACACTTCCCACTTAGAAATGTTTTGGGAAAAAGATGTTTTGGGAAAGGAAAACTGGTGAAAGTTTTCCCTTAGGAAAGGAGCTTGCAAGTCAGCAGTCTGAGAATTCTCTCAGGCTCAGAAATCCCCAGCCCAGACCTTTGTGCTCTGCTCAGCCCGAGTTGCTCTGGGCTCTGGCAGGGTTGGGTTCTGTGCCCTTATCTCAAACCTCAGCCCGGGTAAACAGCAGCTCTGGAATTCCTTGGTGACAGCTCCAGGAAAAGCAAAGCACACCAGACACCCCAGGGATCCCTGTCCTCGATGAAATCCTTGCCAAACAAATCAATATTTGCATTTTCTGCCTCAGGGAGGGGCAGGGAGCTGGCTGGGCTCTGTGGTGAGGGAAGGCCTCTCTGCCATCACAGGCCTCACCAGGCCCTGCCGGCAAAAACTGATGTCTGAGGGTTTAACTTTTCTATTTTTCACGTATTTTTAATCCTGCAGTTCTTTAGTGTAGAACTCTAAACACCAGATAGAGTTATAGAGCTTTCCCATTTTGGTCAGGCACAACAATTCCTCTCCAGGCCTAGGCCTCACTGCCTCAGGCCCTGAGAAATGTAAATAAAAGTGAGTTTGGGGGGAGCAAAATTGGAATAAATTCCTTCATTACCTGAAGCTGTAATTGGAAGATGAACCCCCAATCTGCAAATGGACCAAATTTATAAAAGTGTGAAAATTTGTGACCTGTGGTCCATTTTTGGGTGGGCTTCATCTGCCCTAAATGTACCTGAAGGCCCTTCAATAAATATAACTAATAACTGTAACTATAACTATATAAAATAAATATAAATATAAAATAACTATAAATATAATGTAATATAATATAAATATAAAATACCTATAAATATAATATAAATATAAATAAAATATAAATATAAAAGATAAATATAAAATATAATATAAAATATAAAATAAATATAATAAATATAAATATAAATATAAATATAAA
>CAJVGK010000098.1:0-44279 GCA_910950805.1 Acrocephalus scirpaceus scirpaceus
TCACCAGGCCCCCAATGTAATTTTCCGCAGATGTTTAGAACTCCAAGGACAGTCAGGGCTCCATCTGGTGACACCTTGCATCTGGAAGAAATCCTGTTCTAAATGGAATTTAGGGGGCAGAAAGCCCCCTGCAAGAACCAGAGTCCTGGCCAGAATGGTGGCCCTTCACTCTGGGATACTAAACTCAGCCCCCAGGCTCATTATCACCGTTTGTGGCAGGTGTTTGGCACTCCAAGGACAGCCAGGGTTGTAATTTGTGGCACCTTGCATCTGGGAGAAATCCTGTTCTATGTGGAATTGAGGTGCCAGAAGCCCACTGCAGCAACCAGGGTCTTAGGCACACACGGTGGCCCTTTACTCTGGGAAACCAGACCCAGACACCCAGGTTCCTTACCACCGTTTGTAGCAGGTGTTTAGCACTCCAAGGACAGCCAGGGTTGTGATTTGTGGCACCTTGCATCTGGGAGAAATCCTGATCTGTTTAGTATTTTACCTGGCAGAAACCAACTGAGCAAACAGGGGCTTAGGCAAGAACGGTGTCCTTTTGCTCTGAGAAACTCAACTCAGTCCCCATGTTCCTGATACTGTTTGTGGCAGGCGTTTGGCACTCCAAGGGTAGTCAGGGCTCCATCTGGTGACGCCTTGAATCTGGGAGAAATCATGTTCTCTGTGGAATTTAGGGAGCAGAAACCCACTGCAAGAACCAGGGTCTTAGGCACAAATGGTGGCTTTTTCTCTGGGAAACTAAACTCAGCAACCAGGTCCCCGATATCACTTTTGACCCGGTGTTTAGCAGTCAAAGTGCAGTCAGGGTTGTAATTTGTGGCACCTTGCATCTGGGAGAAATCCTGTTCTATGTGGAATTGAGGGGGCAGAAACCCACTGCAGGAATCACAGTCTTAGCCACAAAGGGTGGTGTTTTTTCTTCGAAACCAAACACAATAACCCAGTCCCCGATGTCATTTTGTAGCAGGCGTTTGGCACTCCAAGGGTAGCCAGGGATCCATCTGGTGACACCTTGCATCTGGGAAAAATGCTGTTCTATATGGAATTGAGGTGGCAGAAGCCCACTGAAGGAACCAGGTGGTTCCTTCACACAAGGACACAAACGGTGGCTTTTTCTCTGAGAAACTAAACACAGCAACCAGGTCCCCGATGTCATTTTTCAGTAGGTGTTTAGCACTAACTGCACTCCAAGTGCAGTCGGGGTTGTAATTTGTGGCACCTTGCATCTGGGGGAAATCCTGTGCTATGTGGAATTGAGGGCGCAGAAGCCCACTGCAGGAAACAGGGTCTTGGGCCAGAATGGTGGCCCTTCTCTCTGGGAAACTAAACTCAGCCCCCAGGTTCATTATCACCGTTTGTGGCAGGTGTTTGGCACTCCAAGGACAGCCAAGGTTTTAATTTGTGGCACCTTGCATCTGGGAGATATGCTGTTCTATGTGGAATTGAGGTGGCAGAAGCCCACTGCAGGAACCAGGATCTTAAACACAAACTATGGCTATTTTTCTGCAAAACTAAACTCTGCAACCAGCTCCCTGATGTCATTTTGTAGCAGGTGTTTCCCACTCCAAGTGCTGTCAGGGTTCCATGGAGAGACAACTTGCATCTGGGAGAAATCCTGTTCTATGTGGAATTGAGGTGGCAGAAACCCACTGCAGGAACCAGGGTCTTAGGCACAAACGGTGGCCCTCTACTCTGGGAAACCAGACTCAGACACCCAGGTTCCTTACCACCATTTGTAGCAGGTGTTTGGCACTCCAAGGACAGCCAGGGCTCCATCCGGTTAAACCTTGCAACTGGGGGAAATCTTGATCTGTTTAGTATTTTACCTGGCAGAAACCAACTGCAGCAAACATAGGGCTTAGGCATGAACGGGGACCTTTTGCTCTGAGAAACTCAACTCAATCCCCACGTACCTGATGTCTGTTTGTGGCCAGCATATGGCACTTCAAGGGTAGCCAGGGTTCCATCTGGTGACACCTTTCATCTAGGAGAAATGCTGTTCTATGTGGAATTGAGGTGGCAGAAGCCCACTGAAGGAACCAGGGTCTTAGACACAAACGGTGGCTGTTTCTCTGAGAAACTAAACACAGGTCCCCAATGTCATTTTTCAGTAGGTGTTTAGCACTCCAAGTGCAGTCGGGGTTGTAATTTGTGGCACCTTGCATCTGGGGGAAATCCTGTTCTATGTGGAACTGAGGGCGCAGAAGCCCCCTGCAAGAACCAGAGTCTTGGGCCAGAATGGTGGCCCTTCACTCTGTGAAACTAAACTCAGCCCCCAGGCTCATTACCACCGTTTGTGGCAGGTGTTTGGCACTCCAAGGACAGCCAGGGTTGTAATTTGTGGCAACTTGCATCTGGGAGATATCCTGTTCTATGTGGAATTGAGGTGGCAGAAACCCACTGCAGCAACCAGGGTCTTAGGCACAAACGGTGGCCCTCTACTCTGGGAAACCAGACTCAGACACCCAGGTTCCTTACCACCATCTGTGGCAGGTGTTTGGCACTCCAAGGACAGTCAGGGTTCCATCTGGTGACACCTTGCATCTGGGAGAAATCCTGATCTGTTTAGTATTTTACCTGGCAGAAACCAACTGCAGCAAACAGGGGCTTAGGCACGAATGGGGACCTTTTGCTGTGAGAAACTCAACTCAGCCCCCATGTTCCTGATACTGTTTGTAGCAGGCGTTTGGAACACCAAAAGTAGCCAGGGTTCCATCTGGTGAAAGCTTGCATCTGGGAGAAATCCTGTTCTATGTGGAATTAAGGGGGCAGAAATCCACTGCAGGAACCAGGGTCTTAGGCACAAACAGTGGCTTTTTCTCTGAGAAACTAAACACCGCAACCAGGTCCCCGATGTCATTTTTTAGTAGGTGTTTACCACTCCAAGTGCAGTCAGGGTTGTAATTTGTGGCACCTTGCATCTGGGGGAAACCCTGTTCTATGTGGAATTTAGGGAGCAGAAATCCATTGCAGGAACCAGGGTCTTAGGCACAAACGGTGGCTTTTTCTCTGGGAAACTAAACTCAGTAACCAGGTCCCCGATGTCAGTTTTTAGCAGTTGTTTAGCAGTCAAAGTGCAGTCAGGGTTCCATCTGGTGACACCTTGCATCTGGGAGAAATCCTGTTCTATGTGGAATTGAGGGGGCAGAAGCCCACTGCAGCAACCAGGGTCTTGGGCCAGAATGGAGGCCCTTCTCTCTGGGAAACTAAACTCAGCCCCCAGGCTCATTATCACCGTTTGTGGCAGGTGTTTGGCACTCCAAGGACAGCCAGGGTTGTAATTTGTGGCACCTTGCATCTGGGAGAAATCCTGTTCTATGTGGAATTGAGGTGGCAGAAGCCCACTGCAGGTACCAGGGTCTTAGGCACAAACGGTGGCCCTTTACTCTGGGAAACCAGACTCAGACAGCCAGGTTCCTTACCACCGTTTGTGGCAGCTGTTTGACACTCCAAGGACAGCCAGGGCTCCAACTGCTGACACCTTGCATCTGGGGGAAATCCTGTTCTATGTGGAATTGAGGTGCCAGAAACCCACTGCAGGAACCAGGATCTTAGGCACAAACTGTGGCCCTTTGCTCTGGGATACCATACTCAGACTCCCGGGTTCCTTACCACCGTTTGTATCAGGTGCTTGGTACTCCAAGGACAGCCAGGGTTCCATCTGGTGACACCTTGCATCTGGGAGAAATCCTGATCTGTTTAGTATTTTACCTGGCAGAAACCAACTGCAGCAAACAGGGGCTTAGGCACGGACGGGGTCCTTTTGCTCTGAGAAAATCAACTCAGTCCCCACGTACCTGATGTCTGTTTGTGGCCGGCATATGGCACTCCAAGGGTAGCCAGGGTTCTAATCTCGTGACAATCTGGGAAAAATCCTGTTCTATGTGGAATTGAGGTGGCAGAAGTCCACTGCAGGAACCAGGGTCTTAGGCACAAACGGTGGCTTTTTCTTTGGGAAACTAAACACAGCAACCAGGTCCCCGATGTCATTTTTTACCCGGTGTTTAGCACTCCAAGTGAAGTCGGGGTTGTAATTTGTGGCACCTCGCATCTGGGGGAAACCCTGTTCTATGTGGAATTGAGGGGGCAGAAGCCCACTGCAAGAAACAAGGTCTTAGGCATCAACTGTGGCCCCGTCCCTCTCCCCTGGGCCGGTCCCGCCCCTCTCCCCTGGGCTGGCTCCTCCACTCTCCCCTGGGCCGGCCCCGCCCCTCTCACCGGAGCCGAGCCGCGGCTGCTCCCGGCCCTGGGCGGAGCCCGAGGCGCTGAGGCGGGGTCGGGAATGGGACCGGGGGTTGGGGTTCCGGTCCTGTCCGTGTCGGCTGGGGATCCCGGGCGGGGCCGCCTCTCCTGCGGCGGGTGGGCTGTGGGTCTCGGGGCCGGAGGACCGGGGTGGCGCTGGGGCCGGGATCGGGACCGGGAGCGGCACGGGCGGCAGGAGCCGCTCCTGCTCCGCCTGCAGCCGGCGCCGTGCTGGGTCCTGCCGGGGCTCTGGGCACGGGAGGACAAGGGCAGCGATGTCCTCATGCTCACTGGGACCGGCCGGGGCGCGGGGACCCCCTGTGTCGGCCCCAGGACCCCCAATCCCACTGCTCCCCGCGGAGCCAGGGAATGTTTTCTCCAGCGTGGGCAGAGAATTCTTCATGAGAAAACTCAATACTCAAGGATACAGGATCTGAGGGGAGAGGAGAGATTCGCGTATAAATTCATAAGGTATTGGGAGAAATAAATCTATGGAACAGCTCATTTCCTCTCTCCCAGACTGGCTTCTGTGTGATCGTCTGACTCCAACTGCTCCCATGGGATTTTCAGCCTGGGGGGCTGTAATGACCTGCCAGGTTCTAAGCACGACAGAAAATAATGGGAGACCTCTCTGGATCAGACAGTGGAGCCTCTCAGCAGTGTCCCAAAGGTCCAGCAGTGCCCAGCATCTCTATGGCTGGAATTTGGGGTGTCCCAGCACAGCCCCTCTGTAGGGTTGCTCTGCAGCTGGCACTTCCCAGCATCCCTGACCAGGGTCTGGGGGTCCCAGCACAGGACCCCTGGCACATCCCACTGCTTCTTCAAGTCCCGTTTAACCAGGATGATTTTTGGGGGGTAGGAGCACCCAAAGCCAGCAGAACTGGCCTTAAACCACTTTCTGGGGGATCTCTCCTCTTTCTTCCTCATCAAATTCCCACTGTCAAAACCCAGCTTGAGGCTCAGCTCCCCATCCCCTCAATCTCTCCAAGGAATTGGGCTTGCATTTCCCTATCCAGCAGAGCAGAAATGCTGTTGTCCTTATTGTATATCCTCGTTGCATTAATTGCTTAGGAAATGTTTGAAAGACATGAAAGGAATGAAGAGAAATTAAGTAAGAGCTGCCAGCTCCAAGGGCCATCCAAGGGATGCTCAAACCCCTTATCAATGATTTGCTTTAATTAACCAACTCCAATAAAGTACTTAACACCACACTGATACAGTATGACTGGTTTTAATTGAGTTATAGATAAATATTTCAGAATGTAAAAACCTTTCTAAACCCAGAAACTCTTTTAAGAGATATACAGGGCATAGCTGCAGAGAGAGTCTTGGGATGCAGGGGAAAAAACCCAAAGTTTTCAGTCTTTAGCATCCTCCACTGTGAGAACGATGGGTCAATCCTGATGGACGGAGATGAGAGATCTCTGGAGTCAAGCCTAGTTTTGAAGCATGCAGTTTATTGTATAGGGCATGGGTGAAAGGGCCCTGCTTCAAGCTGCCAGCCGCAGCTCGGAGCAGGTCTGAGAGAGAGAGATGATAGTGAAGAAGAGAAAGAGCAAGAGCAAGAGAGCGAAATTCCCATTACAATACATTAAATCTTCTTCTATACTGAATATTCTAATTTACACCAACCAATCTAGTACAAGATACAAATCCTATAGCATTTACATACAGCCTATAAGAATCACTACATTACCATACAGTGTTACATTTTAAACTCTAAAAACTACTCTTTAGACCCCTCCTGCCAAGCTGTCAGGGTCTGCTCTGACCCTTAGACTTTCGGTGAGGAGAAGGGCATTGTTTCATCAAGGGGGATTTACTTTCAGCTGACCATACCATTGTTTTCCAGTTGTTCAGTAACTAAAGCTTGGCATCTTAGATATCGAAACTTGCCTTCAACTCTATTTCACTAATATGTTTCATATTCTCTATAAATAAGCAGTCATATTTATAAGGTTTTCCTTTTTCATCCTCCCCAACACTCCACTATGTCGTCATTGACAGCAAACATGGCTTCAGCCTCAAGGAGACACGGAGAGTCAGAGATTTTGCAGATCCCGGCCTCCCCTCAGCCTTTCAGCAGGTACAGTCTGCAAGGCGAGAAAAGAAAATAGGTCAGAATGGACAGCCTACTTCCAGAAAATCATCACAATTCATAAAGCATGATGTAGAGCTGTAAGAACTTCCCCAAAGGTCCATTGCCATGCTGACTGAGGGCTCTAAGTTGAAGCACAAGCCAGACCTGCCATGGGCAGACTATGGAAAGCCCAGAAGTAAAAGCTTCTTGGCCAGTTCCATAAAACACTCCAAAATCAGGCTCCTGGGATGTGACCATCTCTTCTCTCACCTTCAAACATCCAGGATGAGGTCTATTGCTGTTGAGCAGCATTCAAAAACTTTCTGTTAGAGCAGAAAGTGCCTCACTAATTGCACTGCAGTAATGTAAGCTCCTGTGGCAGGTATGCCAGTAACAAAATATTTTAGTTACCTGAACAGAAAAGGATGTAAGACCCATCACTACAGGCTAAACTGGAGCACTACTTCAAAACAGGGCAGTGAAGATCATGGGTAGAAGCTTTTCAAAGAGATACAGTGCTTACCAGTGGGGCAGAATGGGGAAACTCATTCTGAGTTATTGGAGAAAACTTTAAAACTCACAGTAGTAAAGCCAAGTAGTGTTGGGTAACAAAAAGAACCCGAACAAAATCCAGAACACTTCTTGAGATTTTTCTTCCTTTATACCACAACTGCTTGCTTTTATTGAAAAACACTATTTGGAACACTCATACTGTATGAGAAATACTGACAATTAGTCGAATGCACAGAAAACCAAACACAACCAAAATGTCAGCATTAACACCAAAAAACTGCTGAATTAATTGCTCAAATATATGCCAGGCCCTGCTTAAAGGAGTCTCGCCATCAGGCTGGTTTGGTTTCCCTCCCTTTGAAGTTGTAAAATAACTGACCTTCAACACCTCATGCAAAAGCATTTCTCTAATGCTGCAAAAAAAGCCTCTTCTTACATCATATTTTAGCCCTGCACTTGCAAAAAAACCCCACCAAACAAGCAAGTCACCACATAGAGTTATGGAGTCATTCCTGTCTTTGAGCACAAGTCAAGCAAAAGAGACAAGAAAAAAAAATGTGACTTAGTGCTGGTCCTTTGGAAATTACAGAATCACAGGGAGATTTCTTATTAGCTTAGGGAAATGCACCAGTGCAGCAAATACTGAATGGCAGGGAGGAGAGGAGATAAATGCTTTGCTTTCAGAGACAAAAATTTAAATAAATATTTACATTAAACCAGAAGTCTACAGATTGACTGCTCAGAAGTCTTCATCAAGGAAAAAACCCTGGGGTATCCTCCTCAGAGGAGCTCCTTGGCTGGGACACAGCCTCGGTCAGCACTGCTTCCTCCCGCAGCACAGGCCACCCATGGCTTTCAGCTCTTTCCCAGTCTTTGCAATGTTCCCACAGATCCCAGGGGATTACAGGGCCAAGTTTCACGTTCGCCATTCTCCTGCAGTTAAACACTCTCAGTTTTTCCTCTCAGACCTGCCTATGCAGAGGAGCCACCTGTGACTCAACATGGTCAGTCTTGTCTCCAGAGCTTTGAGTAGCCCACCTACCTGCAAAACAACCAGGGAAACACACTTGGTTACACACAGAATTTGACAACACAAAGAGGATGTATGCACGTCAGAAAGGGCTCAGATCTGATCTCACATCACCCATTCTTTTCACTTGATTCTTTCTGTGCTACTTTCATACTTTCAAACTCACCCGACTTTAATATTCACTGTCCACACAGAAACGCTCTGCAACCTTGCTAAGTGTCAGAGCCACACACTCAGCTTTTGCTGCACAACCTTCAGCTTCCACAGTCAACTTCCTTACACTATTTGCTTCCAACTCCTCCTACCTGCGGTCACAAGATTTTAGTAGAGCAAAACATCAACCTGATCTATCGTGATTAGTTTATGATTAATATTTCAATACAAAGTTACAGCAAAAGCATTAAGTTCATTTGCACAAAAGGCAGAAGAAACATGACGAAAAGCTAAGTGAAGATCTGGAGAAGTGAACCAATTACATGAAGCAGTCCAGTACATGTTACAACACACTGAATTACTCTAGGTGAAATAAGCTGTTCTGCAGAAACTACTGAAGCATATTAAGGTTTCACAGAGGTGATTTAAACAAAGAAGGATATCAGGTTAAATCTCACCCTTTGCAGCACCTCTTGCAAGACAGCTCAACTTTCAAGAGTAAGCAGTTCCTCATGAATAAGAGCTTGCTTTTCCAGGGTTCCAAGAACATAGCTGAGATGCCACAGTTCAGACCATGCACTTCCCACTCTGAAGCCAAAAATCCAGAACAGCACTCCTCCAGAACCCTGAGACGCAGCCATAGATTCTACAGAATACAGTGAAAAATTGCACCAAGACCAAGAACAGTGCAGCACTGGCTGGGAGAAGCAGCATTACTCTGCGAGAAAATGCCATTCTGCAGCCAGGTTAGTGCTTTAGAGAACTTTACTGCCATGGGAAAAAAAAAAGAAAATATTACAGCTGTGGAATGAAGAAAAAAATCCCAAAGCCACTGTCCAGAGTACGAGAGTGAAAATCCACAGCAATATAGCAAAATAAATGGGAACTTTAGAAAAAAACAGAGACATTGAACCCAGACCAGATGAATAACCACTGTCTATTAGAAGAATGCTTGCACAAAAGAACTCTGGCATGGAGCTTTAATTCAGGATACAGTTTGTAGTGGCGCGTTTTATACCTTTTGATTTATTGTTAATATTAATTTGTTCTGTAATGGTTTCTCCCAAGTTCCCCCCCTGTATTTCTTCCCATTTGGTTTCCCCTTGTCTTTGTTCTCCACAGCCTGTCACTCTCTGGGATGCCTCTCCTCTTCTTCCAGAATGTTCAGAGACACTCGGTCCCAGATTGGAGCAGGTTGGGGAACCCCCACCCCTCGTTTCCCATTTGCTGTCTGTGTGACATCCATATTTCCCTTATTGGCTTTCCCTCTTGTGTCCACCCCCTTCTCCCAACCCCATATAAGCTGTTGCCACGCCTTGGGCGGGGACACTCTCGAGAGAGGCTCAGAGAGAAGTGTGGCTCCCCTGCGAAAGGCAGGTGACAATAAAAACCATCTAGCCACAAAGTAGCCTCCTCGCTTCCTACCTTCGTCAAGCCTCACCGACATCTCTTGTGCAGCTTCGACCCACCGGGGGGGTGGTGGCCAGTCCGCCTGCTGCCATCAACCGAGTTTGGAAGTATCCCGAGCCAGGGCTAGCCGGGAACAGCTGGAAGCCACTTTCCAGCCGGGCTCGAGGGATATTTTCAACAGTTATTGAAGAATATTTCAAGACCACTTGTAAGTGCTATAAACCAACTAAACACAAGCACACTTTCATTTTCTAGACAGATTTTAAGACAGCAGTGTGAGAGTCTCAAGCACTCAAGCTGACACTCAGCTGTCAGATTTGCCTTTGCCCACCTCAGCAAGGACAGAGCAGATGTGGCCAGTGCAGGTCACACCCACCCCAAGTCCTGCCTGAGCCCCTCTGGCCACACTTCCTGCTGATAATGCTGACCACTAACAGGCTGCAGCCAGGCCTGTTTGGTGCTTGGTTTGTGTACTCTTCTCATCCAATGGGAAGGAGCCCTCCTGTGCCCTGGACCTGGTGAGATTTTCTTGGCTGGAATGCAATTCCTCATACAAAAGGCAGACCAGGTTGTTTTGTTTGGGTTTTTTCCCTAGGGTTTGCCTTACACAGGTGATGTTCCTCACAACTGAGCACTATGATTCCAATAGCAGCAATACAGAAAACCACTCTGGGACAGAGCAGCAGAAAAAGCTACCTCTAGACTTGCCAGAGATAGAACAGGAGCACCCTCAGTGCGATGCCTGCTGAGTGAAGTGAAGCTGGCAGGCTGACCCATAAACATTCTGCATTTACGTTCCAACAGAGTCAGTACTGAAACAGAACAAATCTTTCTTCCAGTCTTTGAGGTGCACCTGTACATGCTGCCAAGTGTCCTTGAGCAGCAAGAGGAGAATAGGGTTTCTACCATGCTGTAAGGAAGAAATAACACTTATTAAGAAGAAAACAAAAGGAAGCACCTCTCTCCATCCCTTTTCTAAAAAAAAATCATGCATTAGAATTTTTTTAAGCATTCATTCTTGGTTTACACATTGTAAATTATGAGCACTCATCTTTCAGCCTGAATTTGCATCAGCTCTTCAGGCTGACTGACCCCAGCAAGACCATCAGAATCACTAAATTGTGGAAGGGGCCTTAAAGCTCCTCCCATTCCACCCCCTGCCCTGGGCAGGGACACCTTCCACTATCCCAGGGTGTTCTAAGCCCCTTCCAGCCTGGCCTTGGGCACTTCCAGGGATCCAGGGGCAGCCACAGCTTCTCTGGGCACCCTGTGCCAAGGCCTCTCTACCCTCACAGGGAGCAATTCCTTCTTGATAGTTAATCTAAAGCTGCCTCCCTTCATCCCAAGGCCGTTCCCCTTGTCCATCCCTACATGTCCTTGTGAGAAATTCCTCTCCCTCAGGCCAGAAGCGGCTTGCACAGACCAGCCCAAATAAGCGTTCCAGGGGCTCTCGGGGGCACACAAGCACTCCGGGCCCTTTACCGGGCTTGTCCTCAGGGCCTTCCCCGGGAATCCCCGACTCCCCCAGGGCCGGGGGACCTGTGTCCAGCCAGGACTGGCCCTCTCACCATTCACACTCTCCGGGGAGCTTGGAGACCTTCTGCTCCGGCTCCACGGCGACACGGCGGCCGCACCAGCAGTGAGAGGGAGGGAGGGAAGGAGCGATGGTGGCGCAGCTCCTTCGGTTCAGCCAAATGTGGCTATGTTTGGTTCGATGCAGCTAAAGTCGGGTAAACTCGGCTGGGTTCGGCTTTTCGGCTCAACTCGTCTCTTATCCCCATCTCTCAGCTCTTTTCGGCTGTTCGGCGGACCTCGGCTCTTTTCATCAACCCTCGGTTATTTTCGGCTCAAAGAATTTCTTGGCTGTCCTCGGTACCGCTCACTGCGCTCCCCGCAGCTCGGCCGGGCTCGGCTCCCTGAGGGCGGCGCGGGCCGGGCCGAGGCACCGCGGGAAGGTGGGGCCACGTTAAACGCGCCCAGCTCGATGTTTTCCAGCTACCGGGGCCCGCGGGCGGCCCGGCCATTGCACGGACACGGACGGGAGAGCGGGATCGGGCAGGAGCTCACAGGCAGTGACTGCACTGGCGCTAAGTAATGGGCACGAGAGCAGGAGGCTCAGTTTGGCCGAACTCGGTTCAGTTCACCTGAGCTCAGCTGAATGTGCCTCACAGATTTCCTGATCTCAGCCCCTAGGAATTCTACATGACGCAAACTGTAGCCTCTAAAAGGCTTGGGGGGTTTTAAAGAAATAGAATTTTTATCTCAAGTCTTGGTACAGAGCTGATGGCTCCTTTAGGACAAGAATATTTACATGTAGAAGCAATTCCCTCATTTGCATCTCATTTTTATTTACCCCACCCCCAAAATTCAAGACACATCACAAGGAATGTACAGTTCTGGTTTTTCCCTGTGCAGTATTTGTAACAAGGACCTGGGCACAGCCCGCAGCCCTGAGTCAATTGAATAAATCCTGGTTTACATTTCAAAGATTCTCGTTCTGGCACTGCATGTTTGCAGATCTGGGCTGGCATGTTCGACTACCCTGATGGCCACATTCAAGAACAATTTATCAGATTTCCCAGAGAACTCCCAATAAAACTCATGTATAATCAATGTGCAGAAAATCCTTTGGGGCTTAGTTCCATCTCTCACCTCTTCCAAGAGGAGGGAAGGTGGCTTTTGGGGCTTTTGTCACACAGCGCAGCAGCAGTGATGGATCAGTGCTGGATGGATCAGTGCTGGATCAGTGCTGGATGGATTTTTTTTTTTTTTTTAAAGTAATAAAAATATACCAGGTCTGATATAAATGTCTTTAAAAGCCATTAAAGCTTTTTAAATGCCAGAAGACCATAATGATGCCTGAGTTCAGTCTTCTATTCATACTGGTTTTGGTATCATGAAATCAACCTGGTTCTTCCAGAAATAGTAAATCTTGAAGAACCTAAACCTCTGGCTCCGCCTTATTTGCAGTTACAGCCCATTGTAGGAAGCTCTGCATCCTTTTTTTCCCATCCTGTATTGTAGAGAAGATGAATATTACTGACGCACATGCACACGAAGAGTCCTTTTGGTTCTTTGAAAAGTTTAAAATGCCTGTAATAAAAATTATATAAGTAATACTGTGTCTCAGACTGTTCAAGAAAAGAGAAATTGGAGCTTTAATATTCCACTGAGAGATATTGAATAAAATCTTTCCCCTGAGTTTGCAGACAATAATAAAATATTGATTTTTTTGACCAAACATGTCAGGTCTGTATGGTAACAGCTCAGGAGGCTTTCATCATGATGTGATGTTCATCACAGTAATGATGGCAGAGCACAGAACATTAAAGATGAACTGTTAGTTGCCTGAATTAATGCCCTGATTTAGCCAAAGTTTTTTGCAAAGAGACATAATAGTTTCTTCTCCTTGTTTCTGAGTTTCCAGGGCACCCTGTAATTCACACCTTGCACTAGTGCAGACCCATCTGACACAGGTAGATAACATATCCAGGTCCTGTGCTCTAAGCCACACGTCCCTGATATAAAACATAAGTTAGGAATACAAAAACAGCTGTGGAAGGAAGGGTTCCCTGTTTCCACAAATCCTGCTACTTTTCTGTTTTCTTAACTCAGAAAGTCTCTCTCAGCAACGTACATGCCTTTTCCAGCCTGACAACTGCTTCGGACACTGTTGGGGTTTTACCGAGAGCTGTGCACACAGCTTTTGCTCAGAATTGGGGGCCTTGTGTTTCTTTGCCCGTTTCGACAAGTCCTGCTTTTTTTCTGTTTCCTTAGCTCAGAAGAAGCTCTCTCAGCAATGTACATGTCTCTCCCATCATGGGAAGTGATTCTGACACTGTTATAGTTTTACGGAGAGCTGTGTGCACAGCTTCGGCTCAAAATGGGGGCCCTGTGTTTCTTTGCTCCTTTCCACAAGTGCAGCTTGTTCTCTGCTTTCTTAGCTCAAACGAAGCTCTCTCAGCATCGTCCATGCCTCTCCCATCACGGGAAGTGATTTCTGACACTGTAGAGTTTTACTGGGAGCTGTGCGCGCAGCTTTTGCTCAAAATGGGGGGTTGTGTTTCTTTGCTCACTTGGACAAGTCTTTCTTGTTTTCTGCTTCTTGAGCTCAAAAGAGGCTCGTTCAGCAATGTGCATGCCTTTTCCTGCCCAGGAAGTGCTTCAGACACTGTTGGAGTTTTACTGAGAGCTGTGCACACAGCTTTTGCTCAAAATTGGGGGCCTTGTGTTTCTGTGCTCCATTCCACAAGTCCTGGTTTTTTTCTGTTTTCTAAGCTCAAAAGAAGCTCTCTCAGCAACGGACATGTCTCTCCCATCATGGGAAGTGATTCTGACACTGTTGGAGTTTTACCGGGAGCTGCACGCACAGCTTTGGCTCAAATGGGGGGGTTGTGTTCCTTTGCCTGTTTCCACACCTCTTGCTTGTTTTCTGTTTCCTTAGCTCAAAAGAGGCTCGCTCAGCAAAGTCCATGCCTCTCCCATCATGGGAAGTGATTCTGACATAGTTGGAGTTTTACAAGGAGCTGTGCGCACAGCTTTGGCTCAAAATGGGGGCCTTGTGTTTCTTTGCTCCTTTCCAAGTGCTGCTTGTTTTCTGCTTTCTGAGCTCAAAAGAAGCTTTCTCAGCAACGTACATGCCTCTCACATCACGGGAAGTGGTTGTGACACTGTTGGAGTTTTCCATGTCTGCAGCAGCTAGAGCAAAGGCCTGGCTGCCTAGTTGCTGCTTTTCCATACCCAAATCGAAGCCCCCTCAGCATCCTTTGTAAGATTAAGCCCCGCCCACACCATCATTTAAGCCCCACCCACATTCTTACAGAAGATTTTTTAACCCCAAGCATACTACAGTAGAAGTTTTAGCCCCACTCACATCCCATTTTTAGCCCCACCCACATTCTCAGGCATGGTTTAGCCCTGCCCACATTCTTTTATAAGGTTAAACCATGCCCACATTCCCACAGAAATATAAGCCCTGCCCTTATTCTCATATAACGTTGATCCACCCACACTCCCATGTAAGGTTTAGCCCTGCCCCCAATCTCACATGCAGTTAAGCCCCACCCATATTTCCATATTAAGTTAAGCCCTGCCCACATTCCTTTATACAATTACGCCCCACCCACATGCCTGTGTAAAGTTTTACCCTGCCCACATTTCACCATAGTGCTAAGCCCCACCCACATTCCCATATTAGATTAAGCCCTGCCCACATATTTTTATAAAATAAACCCTGCCCACATTCCCATATTTGATTAAGCCCTGCCTACACCCCAGTATAAGGTAAAACCCAGCCCACATCTGTTTAAAAGGTTTATCCTCGCCCACAATTCCATATGAGATTAGGCCCTGTCCATGTTCCTATATAAGAATAAGCCCCGCCCACATATATTGGCCAATCCCCTCCCCTCCCCTTTAGCCCCGCGCCCTTTTTTCTCCTATTCCCTAAACTTGGTCCCTCAGGGCGGGACGTAGCTCTTGCAGAGTTTTGCTGCCACGCCCTCTGAGTGGGGAAGGGGCAGGGCAAGATCTCAGACAACGTACTGGGAGCACTGGTGCGCCAGCAGGGGGCGCCCCTTTGAGCAGGTGACTTGTTTGTACTGGTTTAGACTGGTCTGTATTGTTTTGGACTGGTTTATACTGGTTTGGGGGTTGAGGTTACTGATTCGTACTCGGAGCACTGGTGTGGCAGCAGGGGTCACCCCTCCAGCAGGTAACTGGGTTATACTGGTTTGGACTGGTTTGTACTGGTTTATACTGGTTTATACTGGTTTGGACTGGTTTGGACTGGTTTATACTGGTTTGGGGGTTGGCGTTACTGGTTTATACTGGTATTTACTGGTTTAGGGGCCGGGGTTACTGGTTTAGACTGGTTTGGGGGTTTGAGGTTGCTAGTTTGTACTGGTTTGGACTGGTTTGGGGTTACCGGTTTATACTAGTTTGGGGTTACTGGTTTCTACTGGTTTATACTGGTTTGGGGGTTTGGGGTAACTGGTTTGGACTGGTTTGGACTGGTTTGGACTGGTTTGGACTGGTTTGGGGGTTTGGGGTAACTGGTTTGTACTGGTTGATACTGGTTTATACTGGCTTGGAAGTTGGGGTTACTGGTTTATACTGGTTTGTACAGGTTTGGGGTTACTGGTTTGTACTCGTTTCTACTGGTTCATACTGGTTTGGGGGTTGGGGTTACTGATTTTTGCTGGTTCATACTGGTTTGGGAGTTTGGGGTTTTGGGTTGTACTGGTTTGGGGTTACTGGTTTCTACTGGTTTGGACTGGTTTGGACTGGTTTGGGGGTTGGGGGTAACTGGTTTATACTGGTTTGTAGTCGTCCATACTGGATTGGTGGTTGGGTTACTGGTTTATATTGGGAGGGACTGGGAGGGGGTTGGGAGGGTTCGTACTGGTTTATACTGGTCCATACCGGTCCATACTGTTCTATACCAGTCTATACAGGTCCATACTGGTCCATATCGCTCCATATCAGTTTATACTGGTTTGTGCCAGTCCATACCAGTCCATACCAGTCCATACCAGTCCGTCCTGGTTTATACTGGTTTATACTGATCCATACCGGTTCACACTGGTTTATACCAGTCCGTACCAGTTTATACCGGTCTGTACTGGTCCCGCAGGTGCTGCTGCTGGTGCTGGGGGTGCTGCCACCAGCCAAGGATCTGCAGGAGGAGGAGCTGGTGCTGCACTTCCTGCTGGGGGCAGGGCCTGAGTGGGTGAGCCCCAAACTCCCCCAAATTCACCACAAAATTGGGGGGAAAATTTTGGGAAAAATTTTGGAGAAAATTGGGGAAAAATCGCAAAAAATTCAGCACAAATTCAGTAAAAATTCAGCCAAAATTTGGGAAAAATTGGGAGAAAATTTCAGAGAAAAATTGGGCAAAAATCGAAAAAAAATCAGTAAAAATTCAGTAAAAGTTTGGTGAAAATTAATCCAAAATTCACCCAAAATTTGGGGAAAAAGTTGGAGGAAAATTGGAGAAAAAATTGCAAAAAATTCAGCAAAATTTCAGTAAAAATTGGGGGAAAACTGGGGAAAAAAATGGAGAAAAATTTTGAAAAAATTGGAAAAAGTTGCAAAAAATTCAGTCAAAAAGCAGTAAAAAATTAGCCAAAAATTGAGGAAAAATTGGGGGAAAGTTGGGGGGAAATTTCAGAAAAAAATTGGAGAAGGATATCACAAAATAGTCAGTAAAATTTTCATAAAAATTCATCCAAAATTCAGCCAAAATTTGGGAAAAATTTGGGGGGAAAAATGGTGGGAAATTGCAAAAAATTCAGCAAAAATTCGGTAAAAATCCACCCAATATCACCCGAAATTCACCCAAAAGTTGGAGGAAAATTGGGGGGAAAATCACCAAAAATTCAGTAAAAGTTCAGTAAAAATCTGCCCAAAATTCCCTCAAAATTGACCCAAAATTTGGGGAAAATTGGGAAAAATTGGGAAAAATTGGGAAAAATTGGGAAAAATTGGGAAAAATTGAGGGAAAAAAATTGGGGAAAAATTGGGAAAAATTGGGGAAAAATTTGGGAAAATCTGGGGAAACATTGAGTAAAAATCAGGAAAAAATTGAGAAAATAATTGGGGGAAATTCAGCAAAAATTGGAAAAATTTGGGAAAATTTGAGGAAAAATCGAGGACAAATTGGGAAAAATCCGGAAAAAATGAGAAAAAAATGAGGAAAAATTGAGGAAAAATTGAGAAAGTGTTTGGAAAAAATTGGGGAAAACATTGAGCAAAAATTGAGGAAAAATTAGGGAAAATTCACCAAAAATTTAAGGAAAAATCAGGAAAAAATCAGGAAAAATTGGGGAAATTTGGGGGGGAAAAGGGGGGAAATTCAGGAAACAGTTTGAGAAAAACAAAAAATTTTTGCAAAATTTCGGAAAAAAATCAGGAAAAAAATCACAAAAAATTCATCCAAATTCACCCAAAATTGTGGAAAAATTTCAGAAAAAAAAACAGGAAAAAAATCACAAAAACTAAACCAAAATTCCCAAATTCCCCAAATTTTCCCAGTTTTCCCTAAATTTAGGGAGTTTGACCCAAAAGATCTCCCCCAGCTCCTCCTGCACCTCTTGGAACTCGTCCGGGGCGTTGGCCCCACCCTGAGCACAGAAAGTCTGAGCCCAGGTGAGGAAAAATTCGGGAATTTTCGGGGTGATTTTGGGGGATTTGCGGGGGAATTTTGGGGAAAATTTGGGGATTTTTTCGATTTTATTTTTTTATTTTTTTAAGGATTTTTAAATGGATTTGGGGGGGATTTTTGAGGGGATTTTTAGGGAGATTTTGGGGGAATTTTAGGGAACTTTGGGGGATTTTTTTGAATTTTGGGAATTTTTTGGTGATATTTTGTTTCGGATTTTTTTCTGAAGTTTTTTGGATTTTTTTCTTGGTTTTTGTTTGAATTTTGGGGAATTTTGGGGGGATTGTTTTGGGGGTTTTTTGATTCTTCTGGGGATTTTAGGGGAATTTTTGGGGATTTTGGGGTGAATTTTGGGGAGATTTTGAGGGATTTTTAATTTATTTTTTTAATTTCGGGGGATTTGGGAAGGATTTGGGGGAGTTTTTTGGCAGATTTTTTGTGGAAATTTGGGGATTTCTTTAGGATTTTGGGGGGGTTATGGAATTTTGGGGGAATTTGCGGGGATTTCTTTTTATTTTGGGAGTTCTTTTGGAAATTTTAGAGGGAATTTTGAGAAAATTGGGGGATTTGTTTTGGATTTTGGGGGAATTTTGGGGGATTTTTTGGGGGTATTTGGAGGGATTTGGGGGGGGATTTTTTGGGGAAATTTTTCCAAAATTTTTCGCTATTTTTGGGATTTTTTTAAAAGTAATTTTTGCAGATTTTTTTTGGATTTTAGGGGGAATTTGGGGGGTAATTTTTGGGGGATTTTTTTGGAGATTTTTTGGGAATTTTGGGATGTTTGGGGGGGATTTTTGAGAGGAATTAGTGGGAGGTTTTTGGAACTTTTAGGGATATATTGGGGGATTTTTTGAGGAATTTTTGGGAATTTTGAGGATTTTTTGAGAAATTTTGGGATTTTTGGGGAGCATTTTCAAGATTTGGGGAATTTTAAATTTTTTTTATTTTGGGGGAATTCGTGGGCTTTTTTTTTTTAGAATTTTTGGGGTGATTTTTTTATTATTATTTTGAGGATTTTTTTGGAAATTTTGGGAAAATTTGGGGATTTTGGAAGGAATTTCAGGGAATTTTTGGGGATTATTTTGGGATTTTTTTGAGAAAACTTTTTTGGATTTTTTTTTAGAATTTTGGGAAGATTTGGGGGATTTTTTTTTTTTTTTTTTTTTTTTTTTTTGGGAGGATTGGGGATTTTGGGGGGATTTTTGGGGGTCGTTTACCAGAAAATTGCGATTTTTTTGAGGAGAAATTTGGGGATTTTGGGGAGATTTGGAGGAAAATTTGGGGAATTCAGGTGGGATTTGGGGAAAATTGGGAAATTGGGGGAAAAATTGGGGATTTTGTTCCATTTTTTTCTCTTTTTTTTGTTTCTTTTTTTGTCCTTTCCTGGTTCCCTCCCCCTCGGCCACGTCCCCTCAGCTCTCAGCCAATCGCTGCTGGCTCTGCTCTGCCAGCTGGGCGGAGCCGACCCCCAGTGCTTCTGGGTGGGCGTGGCATCACTGGACCCTGCCTACGCCACCATCTTGGCCCAGCTGCTGGATGGCGTCATCGGCCGCCAATTAAAATGGAGTATGATGAAAAAATGGGCGTGGTTTTTCTGTAGGGGGTAGGGCTTGGGAATTTCATGGGATTGCCCCAAAATTCCTGAAAATTTTTGGGGATATTTTGCAAAATCCAGAAAATTTCAATGGAATTCCACAAAATTCCCTCAAAATGTTCTTGAATTTCACTGAACTGCCACAAAAATTTCACTCAGAATTCCAGAGAAATTCCTGAGAAATGAAAAAAAAGTTTTTGTGGATTTTGACCAAAATTTCATAAAAATTTCATCCCAAATTCTGGAAAATTCCCTGATAAATTTAAGAAAAATTTTCCAGATTTTGGCCGAAATTTTTGTCTGAAATTCTTGGAAATTCTCCTTAAAATATTCTCCAAAATTTCAGGGAAATTCCCAAAAAAGTGCTGCAAAAATGAAGCTGAAAATTTAAAAAAAAAATTTTAGAAATTTTTGAGAAATTCTCCAAAAATTCTCTTGAAAATGAACCAAAAAATTCCCTAAAATTCTCCAAAAAAAAAAAAAATCCCAAAATTAATCTCAAAATCTTCGTGAAAATTTTAAAAAAAATTTCTCTAAAATTTTGTCCAAAACTTCAGGTATTTCACCCAAAAATCCCTAAAAATTTGTCTACAGAGTCCCCTAAAAATGGAGCCAAAATCCCCTGAAATTAAACTCAAAAATTCCTAAAAAATCCCACCCCAAATCCCCTTAAATTACCCCCAAAATTCCTTCCAAATTAAAAAATAATTCCTAAAAATGCCCCTGGAATCTCAGAAAATTCTCCCAAAATGGCCCCAAAATCCCAGAAATTTCCCCCCAGAAATTCACTAAAATTTTCTTTTCAGATTTGTCCAAAAACTGCCCAAAATTTCCCCCAAAATTATCCCAGAAAAAAACTTCCAAATTCTTTAAAAATAAAGTTTTAAGGAAAAAACTTTCTGGAGACACCAACCTCAAATTTTTCCAAAATTCCGAGAAAAGTTTTTAAAAATTCCTTTAAAATTCTCCAAAATTCTCCAAATGCCCCAAATTCCACCAAAAAAAAATCCTGAAATTCCCCAAATCCCTGAATTCTTCTCCAAATTCCCAGAATTCGACCCCAAATCCCCCCAAATCCCAGAATTCCACCCAAAATTCAAAAGAAATCCACTCCAACCCCCTAAAATTCCAAAAATCCAGAATTCCACCCAAAACTATTCAAAATTCCCAAAATTCCACCTAAAAAAAACCCAAATTCCCCCAAATCCCCAAAATTCCACCCAAAACTCTTCAAAATTAAAAAAAATTCCCCGAATTCCACGCCAAACCACTGAAATTCCCGAAATTCCACTGAAAAAAACCCCAGATTCGGAGAATTTTACAATTACCACCCAAACAACCTCAAAGTTCCCCAAAATTGCCCAATTCTGCCTGAAATTCCACCCCAAACCCCCAAATGCCCAAATTCAAACCAAAATCAAAAAATATCCCCAAAATCCCCAAATTCCACTCAAAAAACCCCCAAAATCTAAAAAAATCCCCCAATTTTTTCCAAAATTCCCAAATTTTAACCCAAAATTCCCCATATTTCCTTAATTCCTGGAATTCCACCCCAAATTCCCAATATTCTCCCTAAGCTCCCCAAATCCCCCACCCCCCAATTCCATCCTAAAATTCCAAATAATCCCCAAATTCCACCCCCAAAATGTCGAAATTCCCAAAATTTCCCAAATTCTATTGAAAAAACCCCAAAATTACCCCAAATCCCCGAATTCTACCCAAAACTGCAAAAATCGCCCTGAAAGGCCCCAAAAATCCCAAAATTCCCCCCAAAATGCCCCCAAATCTCCAAAATTGCCAAATTCCACCCGAATTTCAAAAAACTTTACGAATTCCACCCAAAACCCCCCAAAATTCAACCCAAAAATCCCCAATTTTCTCCAGAATTCCACCCAAACCCTTCAAAATTTGCAAGAATCCCTGAATTCCACCCTAAAGTTTTCAAAATTAAAAAAATATTCCCCAATTCCACCCCCAAACCCTCAAATTTCCCCAAATTCCCCAAAATTCCACTGAAAACCCCCCAAATTTCCCCAATATTCTCCAAAGTCCCTGAATTTTCATGAAAAACCCCCAAACTTCAGAAAAAGTCCCCAAACTCCACCCCCAAAATTCCCCAAATGCCTGAATTTCACCCCAAATTCCCAGAAATTTCCCCAGAATTCCCAAATTTTACACAAAAATTCTGGAAGTTGCCAAGTTCCCACAATTCCACTGAAAAAACCCAAAAATTCCCCCCAAATTCCCAAATTCCACCCCAAATTCCCAGAAATTCCCCCCAAACTCTACCCCAAAATTCTGGAAGTTCCCAAATTCCAAAAATTCCACTGAAAGAACCCCAAAATTCCCCCCCCTCAAATCCCCACGAGTTTCCCCAAAAATTCCCAAGATTTCCCAAATTTCAAAAATTCCACTTAAAATTCCCCAAAATCCCGAATTTTACCCCAAAATTCCCCAAATTTCCCCCAAATCATCAAGTTTTACCCGGAAATTCCCAAAATTCCCAAAAATTTCCACTGAAAAACTCTGTGAGATTCCAAAAATTCCCCAAAATTACACTGAAATACCCCCAAAATTCCCCCAAATCCACCCAAAATTCACAGAATTTTCCCCAAATTCCCAAATTCTACCCCCAAAATCTGAAAATTTCCAGATTTCCCCAAATTCCACTGAAAAAACCCCAAAATTCTACCCCCAGAATTCCCAAAATTCCCTGAATTTCACCCCAAATCCCCCAAATTTCTTCAAAATTTCATAATTCCACCCCAAAACCTGAATTTCACTCCCCAAATCCCAAAATTCCACTTGAATTTCCCCAAAATCCCCCAAATCACTAAATTCTAACTCAAAAAAACCCCAAAGTCAAAAAAATCCCAAAATTTCACCCAAAGCTGTTAAAAATTCCAAGAATTTCCCTGAATTCTACCCCAAACCCTCTAAAATTCCCCAAACTCTGAAAATTCCACTGAAAAGCGCCCAAAATCCCAAATTGCACCGAAAATTCCCCCAAAATCCTCAAATTCCATCCCCAAAACCCCTAGAATTCCTAAAATTCCCTGAATTTCACCCAAAAATCTGAGAAATTTTACCAAAATTCCCGAATTTTACCCCCAAATTCTTAAAACTTCCCAAATCCCAAAAATTCCACCCCAAATTCCTAAAAGTTTTCCAAAATTGCCAAATTCCACCGGAAATTCCTCCAAATCCCTAAATTCCACTCAAAAATCGGAGAAATATCTCCAAAATCCTCCAAATTTTTCCAAAATCCCCAAACTCCATCCAAAATTGCCAAAATTTTGCCAAATCCCCAAATTTAACCCCAAATTTCCCATTAAAAAACTCCACAACTCCATATAAAGCAATGTGGGCGTGGTTTATTGGTGCTGGGGGAGGAGCCTGATTCTGATCGGTCCGTGGGGGCGAGGCTGCTCCAGACGCTGCCAATGGGAAACGCAGAGCTCTGCAGAGAGGGTGGGGCTTGAGCCAAATACAGGAAAAGGGGGCGCGGCTTGGTTGGGGGAGGGGGGAAAATTCAGAAATTTCAGGAATATCCCAAAAATCGCCCAAACTCCCAGAATTTTTTTAGGTTTTCGCAAATCCTGGAAATTCACAGAAGTTTTGCCGGAACTCCTGAAAAATCTCATGAAATTTTGCCCAAATTCTCACAAAATTCCCATAAAAATTTTAAAAGTCCCCCAAATTCCAAGAAATTTCCTTAAAATTTTGTCCAAAAATTCTTCCCCAAATCCCAGAAAATCCCCTTTAAAATCTCCCCCAAATTTAAAAAAAATTCCAAAAAAAGTCCCTGAAAGGTCCCTTAAAAATTTCCTCCCATATTCCCTAAAATTTCTCCAAAATTCCACTAAAAAATAAAAAAACCTTCTAAAAAAATTCGCCCAAAGTCCAAAAAAATTCCCCAAATTTTCTCCCAAAATGCCGAAAATATCTGTTAAAAATTCAACAAAAAAATTCTTTAAAAATTAAAAAAAAAAAATCACTCCAATAATTTCTGCACAATTCCAGAAAATTCCATTAAAAGTTCAACAAAAAAAACCCAAAAAATTCCCCCCCCTCCAATTTTTTCTCTGAATTTCGAGGAAATTCCCTTAAAAATTCCTCTAAATTTCCCATAAAATTCCTCTAAATTTCCCATAAAATTCCATTAAATTTCTTCTGAAACCCTCAGAAAATGCCTGTGAAAATCCCCCCAAAATTCACTGAAAATCCCCAAATATTCCCATTAAAATCTTTTGGAAAAATGCAAAAGAATTCTCAAAAAATCCCAGGAAATCCTCAGAAAAAAATCCAAACCTTTCTAAGAAAAATCCTGACAAAATCACAGGAAAATACCAAAATATTCTGTAAAAATTCCCCAAAAATTCTCAAAAAATTGACCCAAAATTGCAGAAAAATCCCTTTAAAATCTCCCCAAAAATCCCTAAAAATTCTCTCAAAATCCCAGAAAATTGCATTAAAAATGAAAAAAAATCTAAAAAATCTTCCCCAAAGTACAAAAAAATTCCTTCAAAATTTCCTCCAAAATTTCAGAAAAATCCTTTTAAAATCCTCTCAAAATTCCCAAAAATTTCTCCCAAAATCCTAGAAAATTCCTGTAAAAATTCTCAAAAAAATTCCTCCAAATCCCAGAAAATTCCATTTAAAATCCCCCAGAGAATTTCCTAAAATTTCTCCTAAAATCCCAGAAAATTCCTTGAAAAATTTCCCCCCAAATTTCCAAAATTCTCAAAAAAAAAAACCCTCCCAGAAAATTCCCTTTAAAAACCCCAAGAAAATCCCCAAAAATTCCCTGAAAAATCTCCAAAAACTGACCCAAAATTCCAGAAAATTCCCTTAAAACTCCTCAGGAAAATTCCCTCATAATTCATTGAAAATCCCCAAATTTTCCCTTAAAAATTCCTCCAGAAAATCTGAAAATTTTTCCCTCAAATCCCAGAGAATTTCCACAAAAATTCCCCCCAAAATCCAAATAAATTTCAGAAAATTCCCTCCAAAACTCCCCAAAATCCCAGAAAAGTCCATTAAAACTCCCTCAGAAAATTCCCAAAAATTTTTCCCAAAATCTCAGAAATTCTTGTTAAAAGCAAAAAACTTCCAAAAACAAATTTCCCCCGAATACCAAAAAAATTCCTCAAAAATTCCCCCAAAATTCCTTTTAAAATACCCAAGAAAATTCCTGAAAAATTCACCAGAAAATCCCAAAATTCTCCAAAAATTTTCTCAAAAACCCAAGAAATTCCCATAAAAACACCCCAAAATTACTCCCTAAAATTCATCCCAAAATCCCAGAAAATTCTCTTAAAAATCTCCCAGAAAAGTAAACAAAAATCTTCCCAGATTTCAGAAAATTCCCTTAAAACTCCCCCTGAAAATTCCCAAGAATTTTTCCAAAAATCCCAGAGATTTTTAATAAAAATTGAAAAAAACTCTAAAAAATTTCCCTCAAATATCAAAGAAATTCCTCCAAAATTTCCCCTAAATGGCAGGAAATTATTTGAAATCCCCAAGAAAATTCCTGAAAAATTAACTCTAAAATCCCAAAATTCTCCAAAATTTTTCTCAAAATCCCCAAAAATTCCCTTACAAATACCCAAAATCCCAGAAAATGTCTATTAAAATAAAAAATCTTTTAAAATTGCCACAAAATTGCAAAAAATTCCTTCTAAGTCACAGAAAATTCCCCAAAATTTGCCTCAAAAATCCTAAAAATCCCTTCAAAAGTCTTCTGGAAAAATCTACCATAATCTCCAAAAATGCCCTTAAAAAAATAAAAATTCCTGAAAAATTACAGAAATTTCTCTTAAAATTTCCCCCAAAATCACAGAAAATTTCTCTGAGGAAAATATCAAAATTTCCCCCAAAATTACAAAAAATTCCCGAATTTGAACAAAATTCCTTCCAAAATTCCCAGAAATTCCTCCTGGAAAAAAATTCCCAAAATTCCTGAAATTTCTCCCCCCACCAAAAAATTCTCCAAAATTCAGGTTGGGTTGCAAGTGGTCGTGGTCAAGTGGGCGTGGCTTAGTTGGGCGTGTCTTACACATGATGAGAGCTTAATGGGTGGGGCTTAAAAGCAGGGAGGAGCTTCAGTGGGTGGGGCTTAAAGGGGAGGGGCTTAAAAGGGGTGGAGCTTTATTGGGCTGGGCTTAAAGGGGGCAGGGTTAAATTGGGAGTGGATAAAATGGGTGGGGCTAAAATGGGCAGAGCTTAAAAGGGGAGGGGCTTAAATAGGAGTAACTGGGCGGGGCTTAAAAGGGTGGAGCTTAAATGGGAAGAGAATTAAAGGGGCGGGGCTTAATGGGGTGGAGCTTAAAAGGGGTGGAGCTTAATGGGGAGGGGCTAAAAGGCAGCAAGGTTTGGTGCAGTTGTTAAAATAGGCGGGGTTTAATGATAGTGGGCATGGCTTAGGGTAAAGGGGGCTTGGTCAAGGCTCACCCAGGCAGAGAGCAAAGGCTCAGGCCACCAGGGGGAGTGACCAATCCTGGCTCAAGATGGTGCTAAGCTCCACCCCTTCTGGGGCTTGGGCATGGTCCAGGATCAGCCTGGGGGGTGGGGAAGGGGAAAGAGGAAAAAACTGAGGAAGAAATTCCCAAAAATTCTAAAAAAATTCCCAAAAACATTCCCTCAAAAATTCCTTTTAAATTTTAAAACCCTCCTGGAATTCCCCAAAATCTGTCGAAATCCCAAAGATTGTCCCCAAATCCCCCAATTCTCACAAAATCCCAAGAAATTTTACATAATTCTCACAAAATCCCTCATAATTCCCAAAATTCCCAAATTCTCCCCTAAAATTCCAAGAATGTTTCAAAAAGTCTCACAAAATTCTCCCAAAATTTCTCAAAATTCCTCAGAATTTCCCCAAAATTCCAAGAAAATTCAGACAATTCTAACAAAATCCCTCAAATTCTGAAATTTTCCCCAAAAATTCCCAAGTTTCCCTTAAATTTGCCCCAAAATTCCCAAAATTCTGAAATTTTCCCCAAATTTCCTAAATTTCCCCCAAATTTTCCCAAATTTTTTCAAAAATTCCCCAAAATTTCCCATATAATCCAAAAAAATCCCCAAAACCATTAAAAAAAATCCCCAGATTTCCCAGTTTTTCCAAAATTTCCTCCGAATTCCTCAAATTTGCCCAAATTCCCACCAATTGCCCCAAATTTGTCCCAAAACTTTCCCCAAAAATTTCCAGAAATCCCCCAAATTCCCCCCAAATTCCCAAAATTCCCTAAAACTTCCCAAAATTTCTAATTGTTCCCAAAAATTACAATTTTGTCCATTTTCCCCAAGTTTCCAATTTTCCCCCAAATTTCCCATTTATTCCCTAAAAATCCCCCCAAATTCCCAAAATTCCCTAATATTTCTGAATTCCCCCTCAATTTTCCAATTTTCTACCCAAAATTTGTGTTTTTCCCAAAATTTCCAATTCCCCAATTCCCCAATTTTCCACAAAATTTCCCCCCCAAAATTCCAGCATATCCCAAAATTCCCTAAAATTTCCCAAAATTTCAAAATTTCCCAAAATTTCCAAATTTCCCCTGAATTCCAAAATTTTTCCCCAAAAATTTCAATTTTTCTCCCAAATTCCCTATTTTTTCCCAAATTTCCCCACTTTTTTCCCAAAATTCCCCAATTTCCCCTAAAATTCCCAAAATTTGCCCAAATTCCCCAAAATTTCCCCAAAACCTTCCCAAATTTCCCTAGAATTTGCAATTTTCCTCCCCAATTCCCCAAATTCTCCACAACCCTAACCCTAAATCCCCCCAAAATTCCCCCAAAATTCCCCAAATCCCTAAAAATCCTAAAACACAAAAAAAATTTTAAAAGAATCCCGAAAAAATCTTTAAAATTCCCCAAATTTTCCCCCAAAATTCCCAGAATTTCTCGATTTTCCCAATTATTTCCCAATTATTTCCTAAAATCCTAAATTGCCCAAATTCCCCCAAATTCCCCGGTTTTTCCCCCAAATTTCCCAATTTTCTCCCCCAAAAATTTCCTAAGAAATGTCTAGAAATCCCCAAAATTCCACCCCAAATTTCCAGAAATCCGTAAAATTTCCCAAAATTCCTGATATTTTCTGCAAAAATTCCATTTTCCCCCCAAATTCCCCAAATTTGCCCAAATCCCCCAATTTTTTCCAAAGTTTTCCCCCCAAAAATTCCAAATCCCCCAATTCCCACCAAATCCATAAAATTTTACCCAAATTTCCAATTTTTCCCCCAAATTTCTCCTAGAATTCCCCAAATTCCCCCAAATTCATCCCAAGATTCCCCAAATCCCTAAAATTCCCCCAAATTCCCAATTTTTCCACTAAAATTCCCCAATTTTTCCAAAAATTTTCCAATTTCTCCCAAAAATACCCCCAAAATTCCCAGAATTCACCAAAATTCCAATTTTCCCTTTTTTTCCCAAAATTCCCCATTGTCTTCCAAAAATTCCCCCAAATCTCCGATTTTTTCTCCAAATTTTCCAATTTTCCCCCTAAAATTCCCCAATTTTTTCCAAAATCACGGTTTTTTCCAAAAATTCTCCAAATTCCCAAAATTTCCCCCAAAATGTCGTATTTTTTCCCCTAAAGGTCCCAATTTTCACTAAAATTTCCAAAACTTTCCGATTTTTTCCCTAAAATTTCCCAAAATTCCCGATTTTGGGGAAAAAAAAAAAGAATTTTTAGAGAAAAGTTTGAGGAAAATTGGGGACTGGGGCAAAAATTGGGGGAATATTTCAGATTTTTGGGGAAAAAATTAGGAATTTTGAAGGAAAATTTTGGATTTAAGGGGAAAAATTTGGGAATTTGGGAAAAATTGGAAAATTTGGGGTAAAATTAACAATTTTGGGGAAAAATGTTGGGAATTTTGGAAGGAAAATCTTAAGTTTTTGAAAAAAACATTGGGGAATTTTGGGCAAAAATTTGGGATTTTTATGAAGAAAATTTGGGGAATTTGGGGCAAAAATTTTGGATTTTTGAGAAGAAATTTGAGATTTTGGGGCAAAATTTGAGGATTTTAGGAAAAAAATTGTGACTTTTAGATGAAGATTTGCAAGAAAATTTGGGGGAAATTTCAGATTTTTTGGCAAAATTTGGGGAAAAAATTGGGGTGTAACTCCAGATTTTCGGGGAAAAGAACTGGGATTTTTAGAGGAAAATTTGGGGGAACAATTGGGGATTTGTGCAAGAAATTTTGGAATTTTGGGAATGAAAGTTTGGGAGAAAATTTCACATTTTTCACCAAAATTTGGGGAAATTTTGGGGGGATTTGGGGGGATCTGGGAATTTTTGAGAAAATTTTGGGAAAATTTGGGGAATTTGGGCGATTTTGGGGGGAAATTTTGGGGATTTTGGGAAAATCTATGGGGAATTTAGGAATTTTGGGGGCATTTTGGGGGAATTTTTGGGGAATTTGGGGGAAATTTCAGGGAGTTTTAGGAAATTTGGGGATTTTGGGGGATTTGGGGGGATTTTGGGGTGAATTTTGGGGGTTTGGGGTCTGACCTGGCGGTGCCTTGATCTCCTCTGGGGGCAGCAGCAGTTCCTCCACCTGAAATGGGGGAAAACCCGAGAAAACGGGAAAAAATGGGGGAAAATGGGGGGAAATGGGGAAAAACCTGGGAATTTTGGGAAAATTTGGGAAAAATGTGGAAAATTGAACCAAAAATTGGGAAAAACGGGGGAAATTGAATCAAAAATGGGGGAAAATTAATAAAAATTGGGACGATTTAATCAAAAACAGGAGAAATAAACTAAAGTGGGAAGAATTTAATCAAAAATGGGGAATAACCAGGAGAAACAGGGAAAATTTAACCAGAAATGGGAAAAAAACCTGTGAATTTGGAGAAAATTTGGGGAAAATGTGGAAAATTGTACCAAAAATGGGGGAAAATGATTAAAATTGGGAAGATTTAATCAAAAATGGGGGGAAATGAACCAAAAAATGGGGGGAAATGAACCAAAAAATGGGGGAAATTTTAACCAGAAATGGGGAAAACCCCAGAATTCGGGGGAAAAACAGGGAAAAATTGAATCAAAAATGGGGGAAAATGGGGAAAAAATCCGGGAATTTTGGGAAAAATAGGGAAAATTGAACCAAAAATGGGGAAAAACTTGAATCAAAAATGGGGAAAAATCCAGGAATTTGGGAAAAAACGGGGGAAAAATGGAATAAAAACTGGGGAAAAACCCAGGAAAAAAGGGGGAAATTTAACCAGAAATGGGAAGAAACCCTGGAAAATGGGAAAATCCAATCAAAATTGGGGAAAAACGAGTAAAAAATGGGGAAAAATGAACAAAAATGGGGAAAAATGAACCAAAAATGGGGAAAAAAACGAAAAGGGGGAAATTTAATCAAAAATGGGGAAAATTTAATCAAAAATGGGGGGAAACGGAAAATTTGGAGAAAAATGGGGGGAAATGGGATAAAACTGGGAGAAATTGAATAAAAATTGGGGAAAACGGGAGAAAATTGAACCAAAAAAGGAGAAAAATCCAGGAGAAAAATTGATTGAAAAATGGGATAAAATGGAGGAAAAACAGGGGAAATGGAATAAAAAATGGGGAAAAACGAGGGAAAAATGTTTAAAATGAACCAAAAGTGCAGAAAATTTAATCAAAAATGGGAAAAATTTGGGGAAAATGGGGAAAAATGGGGAAAAAATAAAAATGGAGAAAACCCGGGAATTTGGGAAAAAAAATTGAAAAAATTTGGGGAAAAAAGAGAGGGAAATTGAGATAAAAATGAGGAAAAATTGGAGGAAAAATTGTGGGAATTGGAGAAAAAATGGGGAAAATGAAAAAAATTTGGGGGGAAAATGAAAAAAATTCGGGGAAAATTTTGGTGGAAAAATATGAGGGAAAATAGGAGGGAAAATTGGAGGGAAAATTGGGGAAAAAGAAATCAAAATTGGGGAAAATGAAGAAAAATTGGGGATAAAGAAAGAATGGGGGAAAATGAAGAAAAACGGGGGAAATTTAATCAAAAATGGGAAAAAACACGGGAATTCGGGGACAATTGGGGAAAAAATTGGGGAAAAAAGGGATTAAAATGGGATTAAAATGGGGGAAATGTGGGGAAAATGAAGAAAAATTGGTGGGAAAAAATTAACAAAAATAGGGGAAAAACAGGAGAAAAATTGGGGAAAAATTGGGAAAAATGTGGGGGAAAGATGGGGGATCAAATGGGACAAAATTGGGGAAAAACGGGGAAAATTGAACCAAAAATGGGGAAAATAGGGGAAAAATGAATCAAAAATGGGAAAAACCTGGAAAATTGGGAAAAAAATTGGATAAAAATCAGGGAAAATGAATAAAAATGGGGAAAACCAGGGAAAATTGGGGAAAATTGGGGAAAACCGGGATAAAAATTGGGGAAATGGAATAAAAATTGAATAAAAATTGGGGGAAAACGGGGAAAATTGAACCAAAAATGGGGAAAAATCCGAGATTTTGGGGAAAAATTGGGGGGAAAAAAAAGGAAAAAATTTGGGGAAAATTTTGAGGAAAAAATGAGAAAAATCTAAGTGAAAAATCAGGGGGGAAAAGTGGAAAATTTGGGGATAAAATGGGAGAAAATTGGAGAAAAAAGGGGGGAAATTGAGATTAAAATGGGGAAAACTTGAGGAAAAATGGGGGAAATTGGAGAAAAAATGGGAAAAATGAGAAAAAATTGGGGGGAAATGGGAAAAAATTGGGGAGAAAACTGGAGAAAATTTTGGGGGAAAATGGGGGGAAAATATAGGATAAAACTGGAGGGAAATGGGATAAAATTGAAGAAAAAAAGAGAAAAAATTGGGGGAAAATGGGAGAAAAACAGAATAATATGGAGAGAAAAATGAAGAAAAATCTGGAGAAAATTGGATAAAATTGAAGAAAAAATGGGAAGAAATTGGATAAAATGGGGGGGGGAAATTGAATAAAATAGGGGGAAAATGGGAAAAATTCGGGGAGACATTTGGGGGAAAATGGGGAAAAAATGAAGAAAAATGAGATAAAATTGGGGGGAAAAAAGGAGAAAAACTTGGGGGAAATTTGGGGAAAATTTGGAGGAAAAAGATGGGAAAAAATGGGGAAAAACTGGATTAAAATGGAAAAAATGGGAGAAAATGGGGGGAAATTTGGGGAGAAAATTGGAGGAAAAAAACTTTTGAGGAAAACTGGGGAGAAATTTGGGGATCAAAATGGGAAAAAATGGTGAAAAATGAGAATAAATGAGAAAAATAGGGGGAAATGGGATAATATTATTAAAAAAAATAAAACTTGGGGAAAAATTGGGAGAAAATGAGAAAAATTGGGGGAAAATTCTGAGGAAAAAGAGGGATAAAAATGGGATAAAAATGGGGAAAATTTGGGGAAGAATTGGGGAAATGGGGAAAATTTGGGGAGAAAAATTGGAGAAAAATTTGGGGGAAAATGGGGAAAAATGGGAAAATTTGGGGGTAAAATGGGGAAAATTGGTTGAAAAATTGGTTGAAAAATTGGAATTGTTGGGGGAAAAATGAGGACAAAATGGGGGAAATTGAGGAAAATTGGGGGGAAATAGAAGAAAAATTGGGGGGAAATGCGGAAAGAAATGGATAAAAATGGTGAAAACAGGGTAAAATTGAGGAAAAAAATGGGGAAAATTGAGGAAAAAAATGGGGAAAATTGAGGAAAATTTGCAGAAAAATTGGGAAAAATGGGATAAAAATGGGAAAATTTGGGGGGGAAAATGGATTAAAATGGGTAAAAATTGGGGAAAAGTTGGGGAAAAATTGAGAAAAATTGGGGAAAATGAGGGGAAATGGGGGAAATGGGAAAAAAATCACAAAAATTGGGAGAAGATTGGGGGAAAGATTGAAGAAAAATAGGGGGGAAATGGGATAAAAGTGGAAAAAATGAGGAAAAACTGGGGAAAAGCAAAAACAATTTAACAAAAATTGAGGAAAAATTGGGGAGAAGTGGGAAAAAATGGGGAAAAAAGAAAAAATTAACAAAAATTGGGAAAAATTGGGGGGGAAAAATTGGGGGAGAAAGTGGGGGAAAAATGGATAAAAATGGGATAAAAATGGAAAATATTGAGGAAAAATTGGGGAAAAATAAGGAAAATAATGGATAAAAATGGGGAAAATTTGGGGAAAAATTGGGGAAAATATGGAAAAATCTGGGGATTTGGGAAAAGTGGAAATTTGCCTTCAAATTTGGGAATTTTGGGTTAAAATATGGGAATTTTGGTTTTACCTGGGGCAGCTCCACTCCCATGACCCCAAAGAAGGGAAAAATGGGGCAAAAATAGGAAAAATGAGGAAAAACTGATGAAAATAAGATAAAAATGGGAAAAATTTGGAGAAAAATAAGGAAAAAATGGGGGGAAAAAACGGGGAAAAATTGGGGGAAATGGGGAAAACTGGGGAAAAATGGGATAAAAATGGTTAAATTTGAGGGGGAAAATGGAGAAAAAAATTGGATGAAAATGGGGGAATATAAAAAATGGATAAAAATAGGATAAAAATGGGAAAAATTGCAGAAAAATGGGGGGGGGATGGCCAAAAAATTGGGGAACATTGGGAAAAAATTGGGGGAAAATTGAGAAAGGATTGGGGGAAATGGGATCAAAATGAGAAAAATTTTGGGAAAATTGGGAGAAAATGGGGGGAAATGGGGGAAAATAGGGAAAAAATAGGAAAAATTGGGGAAAAAATGGGAAAATTGGGAAAAATCTCAGAAATTTAGAAAAAAGGAATTTGGGCTTAAATTTTGGCTTGAAATTTGGGAATTTGGGGTTTTTACCTGGGGCAGCTCCACGCCCATAAGCCCCAAGAACGTGTCCAGCACCACCTCCGTCAGAGCCCGAGAATCTGGCAGCAGCTGTGCCCAGAAAATGGGGGAAACTTGGAGGAAATTTTGGGAAATTCGGAGGAAATTTTGGGAAATTTGGGGGATTTGGAGGCAATTTTGGGGAAATTTGGGGAATTTCTGGGGAATTTTGGAGGATTTTGGGGGAAGTATGGGGGAAATTGAGAAAAATTTGGGAAAAATTTGGGGAACTTCTGGGATTTTTGGGGGGGGAATTTTGGGGAAATTTTGGAGAAATTTTGGCAATTTTGGGAAAATTTGGGGGAAATTGGGGGAATTATGGGAAAATTTGGGGAATTTGGGGAAAAATTAGGAGAAATTCTGGTGATTGGGGGAATTTTGGGGAATTTTGGGGGAAATTTTGGGGAATTTTGGGGGAAATCTCGGGAGGTATGGGGGACTTGGGGAAATTTTGGGGAAAAATTTGGGAAATTTTGGAAGGAATTTGGCAATTTGGGGGAATTTGGAGGGAATTCGAGAGAATTTGGGGGAAAATTGGAGAATTTTGGGGGGAATTCGGAACATTTTGGGGTAAATTTTTGGGTGAATTTTGGGGATTTTTTTTGGAATTTTGGGTGAATTTGGGGTGAATTCTGGGAATTTGGGGGTACATATGGGGGATTTTTGGGGTGAATTTGGGGGCTTTTTGGGGTCAATTCTGGGGATTCTTTTTTACTTCTTGGGACAATTTTGGGGTCAATTTTGGGGATTTTTGGGGTCACTTTGAGGTAAATTGGGGTGAATTTGGGGTATTTTCAGGTGGATTTGGGGGGAAATGTTGAAGCAATTTTAGGTCGGATTTTGGGGATCTTTAAGTGGATTTTGGGGAGGATTTTGGGGTGAATTTGGGGTAAATTTGGGGGATTTTTGGGGTGAATTGTGGGGATATTTTGGAGGTTTTGGGTCAATTTTGGGGTGAATATTGGGGATTTTTGGGGTGAATTTGGGGTGGGGTTTGGGAGAATTTGAGGGATTTTTGGGGTGGATTTTAGGCTCATTTTGGGTTGAATTTTGGGGATTTTGCGTAAATTTTGAGCCAATTTTGGGGGAATTTTAGGGAAATTTTGAGGGAATTTTGGGTCAATTTTGAGCCAGTTCTGGGGGAATTCTGGGGATTTTGGGGTGGATTTTGGGGTGGATTTGGGGGAATTTTGGGGTGGATTTGGGGGATTTTTTTGGACTTTTTGGGTCAATTTTGGGGTCAATTTTGGGGTGAATTTTGGGGTGAATTTGGGGTAAATTTGGGGGATTTTTAGGGTGTATTTTGGGGATATTTTGGTGGATTTGGGGGGAATATGGGGGATTTGGGGGTGAATTTTGGGGATTTTGGGGGAGTTATTTTTTTTGCTCATTTTTGGGTGAATCTTAAGGTAAATTTGGGAGACTTTCAGGTGGATTTGGGGCAGAATTTGGGTGAATTTTGAAGGATTTTTTGGTGGATTTAGGAGTGAATTTTGGAGGATTTTGGGGTGGATTTTGGGACAATTTTGAGGAAATTTTCAGGTGAATTTGGGGTGTATTTGGGGAATTTTGGGGTGAATTTGGGGGATTTCTTTGGACTTTTGTGTCAAATTTGGGGTCAAATTTGGGGATTTTTGGGGAGGATTTGGGGGATTTTGGGGGGTAAATTTGGGGGATTTTTGGGTGAATTTTGGGGATTTTGGGGGATTTTTGGGTGGATTTTGGGGTGAATTTGGGGGGATTTTGGTGAAGTTTGGGAAAACTTTTTGGAAACTTGGGAGGAAATTACGGAGGAATTCAGGGTGGATTTTGGACGAATTTGGGGTAAAATTTGGGTGATTTGAGGTTAATTTTGAGCCAATATTGAGGGAATTTTGGGGTAAGTCGGGTAAAATTTGAGTGATTTGAGGTTAATTTTGAGCCAATTTTTGGTGAATTTTGGGGGAGGATTTTGGGGATTTTTGGGGTGAATTTTGGGGATTTTTAAAGTGAACTTGGGATGAATTTTGGGGGTTTTTGGGTGGATTTTTGGGGTGAACTTTGGGGACTTTTTTTACTTTTTGCATCAAATTTGGGGTAAATTTGGGGTTTTTTGGGAGGATTTGGGGTGAATTTGGGGTAAATTTGGGGCATTTGGGGGGAATTTCAGGGGAATTCGGGGTTTGGGGAGATTTTGGGAGATTCTGGGGGAATTTGGGGCAAATCTGGGGAAGTTGGGGGAGCTTGGGTGGATTTTGGGTCAATTTGGGGGAAAATTGGGGAATTTCAGGAATTTGGGGATCTTTTCGGGGAACTTTTGGGGAATTTGGGGAAAAATGGGGGACATTTCAGGAAATTTGGGGAATTTTTGAGGAAAATTTGGGGATTTGGGTAGAATTGGAAAAAATTTGAGGATTTTGGAAATTTTTGAGGGAAATTTGGGACAACTTGGGGAAAATTTTTGGAAATTTGGTGAAATTTGGGGATTTTAGAGGGGAATTTTGGTGAATTGTCGGGGATTTTGGTGATGATGATAAAATTTTGGGGCAAATCTGGGGGAATTTGGGAAAATGTCTGGGGAATTGAAGGATTTTTTTGGCATTTTCGGGGGAATTTTTGGTCAATTTGGGGGGATTTTTTGAATTTTTGGGTCATTTTGGGGGGGATTTGGGGGAAATTTTGGGAAATTTTGGGAAATTTGGGGGATTTGGGGAAATTCTGGGATTTTGGGGGGATTTTGGGGTGAATTTTGGGGGTTTTGGGTCTGACCCGGCAGTGCCTCAATCTCCTCTGGGGGCAGCAGCAGCTCCTCCACCTGAAATGGGGGAAAAACCCGGGAAAATGGGAAAATCCCAACAAAAATGGGGAAAATTTAATCAAAAATGGGGGAAAATGGGGAAAATTTGGGAAAAAATTGGGGAAAATGGGCTAAAACTGGGGAAATTGAATAAAAATTGTGGAAAAACGTGGAAAATTGAATCAAAAATAGGGAAAAATGTAGGAAAATTTTGAATCAAAAATGGGATAAAACGGGGGGAAAATGGGGAAAATTGAATAAAAATTAGGGGAAAATGGGGAAAATTTCACTAGAAATGGAAAAAATCTGGGAATCTGGAGAAAATTTGGGGAAAAACAAAATAAAATTGAGGAAAATTTTTGGGTGAAAAAGAGAAAAATTACTGGAAGAATTTGGGGGAAAATGGGGAAAAATGGGGATTGAATGGGATAAAATTGGAGAAAAAAGGGGAAAATTTAACCAGAAATGAGGAAAGAATGGGACAAAAACGGGGGAAAATGGGGGAAAATTTGGGGGAAATTTTTGGGAAAAAGTGGGGGAAACATGGGATAAAAATGGGGGAAACAAAAATGGGGGGAAACAGGACAAAATTGGGAAAATGTAGGGAAAATTTGGAAGTATTGGTGGAAAATGGAAAAAATAAGGAACAATGGGGAAAAATAGGGAAAATTTGGGGAAAACGTGGGAAAAACAGAAAAAATTGGGAAAAATTGAGGAAAACTGGGGAAAAAATGGGGGAAACATGAGGAAAAATGGGGGAAACATGAGGAAAAATTGGTGGAAAATAGAAAAAAATTAACCAAAACTGGGAAAAATGGGGAAAATTTGGAGAAAAATAGGGAAAAAATTTATAAAAATGGGGGGAAATGGGAAAAAAAGGGAAAAAATTGGGAGGGAAATGGGAAAAATTGGGTAAAAAATGGTGGAAAACTGGGGAAAAATCTGGGAAATGGGGGAAATTGGGAAAAAAAGAAATTTTGGGCAGAATTTTGGGGTAAAATCCGGGGATTTTGGGTGTTACCTGGGGCAGTCCCATGCCCATGAAGGGAAAAATGGGGCGAAACTGGGGAAATTTGGTTGAAAAATTGGAATTGTTGGGGGAAATATGAGGAAAAAATGGGACAAAATGGGGGAAAATGAGAAAAGATTGGGGAAAAAATGGGAAAATTTGGGAGAAAAAATTCGGGAAAAAAGGGACAAAAATGGGGGAAAATCGAGGGAAAATTGGGTGGAAATTGTGGAAATTGGGGGAAACACTGGAAAATTGGGGAAATTTAGAAAAAAGGAATTTTGGGGTGTACCTGGGGCAGCTCCACGCCCATGAGCCCCAAGAACAGATCCGGGGCCACCTAAAGCGCCTCCAGGAGCGCCCGCGAGTCCGGCAGCAGCTGGGACACAGGGAAATCAACGGGAATGGGAAATGGGGAAATTGGGGTAAAACTGGGGAATTTTGGGGAGATTTGGGGGAAGATTGGGAAATTTAAGGAAAATTTAGAGAATTTTGTGAGAAATTTGGGGGAATTTTGGGAGATTTGGGGGAAATTTGGGGAAATTCAGGGGAATTTGAAGAGATTTGGGGATAATTTTAGAAGATTTTGAGGGAATTCGGGGCAAATCTTGGAGAATTTGGGGGAAATTCAAAGAAATGTAGGGAATTTGGAGGGAAATTTGGGAAAAATGAGGGGGAAAATTGGGAGAGCTTGGAGTAATTTTGGGGGATATTGGGGGGATTTGGGAGCTTTGGGGGAAATTTTGGGGAAATTCCAGGGGAGTTTGGGGGAAAATTGGGAGGAATTTTGGGCAATTTGGGGGGAATTTGGGGGGAAATTTTCAGAATTTCAGGGGGAAATTTGGGGGATTTGAGGGAAAATTTTGGGAAAAATTGGGGAATTGTGCAGAATTTGGAGGAAATCTGGGGGAATTTTGGCAGAATTTTAGGAGATTTGGGGGAAATTCGGGAGATTTTGGGGGGATTTGGGGAGGAATTTTGGGAAAATTTGGGAAAATTGGGGGAAATTCTGGAAAATTTGGGGAATTTTGAGAAGTATTTGGGAATAATTGGGAAAGTTAGGAGAAATTTTGGGGATTTGGGGAGAAATTTGAGAATTTCAAGGGCAAATTTGGAGAAGTTTGGGAGACATTTTGGTGATTTTGGGAAATTTGGGGGAATTCTTTTTAAATTTGGGGGAAATTAGGGGAATTTGGGGGGAATTTTGCAGAAAATTGGGGAATTTGGAGGGGAAATGTTGAGAATTTTTAGGGGAAATTTGGGGGGAAATTTTGGAGGATTGGGAAGGGTTTGGGAGGAAATTTTGGGGAGAAATTTGGGAAAATTTTGGGAGAAATTTTGGCAATTTGGGGAGTTTGGGCGAAATTTGGGGAAATTTTTTGAAATTTGGGGAATTTTGGGAAACTTTGGGGAAAATTTGGGGGATTTGAGAGGAAATTTTGAGAATTTAAGAGAAATTTTGGGAAAGTTTGGGGAAATTTAGACAATTTTGGGGAAATCTTGGGGGACTGAGGGAGATTTGGGGAAATTGTGGGGCTCTTGGGGGAATTTGGGGGAATTTTGAAAAGTTGGAGGAAATTTGGGGGAATTTGGGGGATTGTTGGGGAAAATTGGGAGAGTTTGGAGAAATTTTGGGTAATTTGGGTGGATATTGGCGGTTTGGGGGAAATTTGGGGGAATTCTGGGGAATTTTGGGCAACTTTGTGGAAATTTGGGGGAATTCTAGGGTATTTTGGTGAAATTTGGGTGGAAATTTTGAGAATTTTGGGGAAAAATTGGGGGATTTGGGAGGAATTTGGGGACTTTTGGGGAAATTTAAAAGAAATTTAAAGGAAATTTGGAGGATTTGAGGAGAAATTTGAGAATTTTGGGGGAAATTTGGAGAAATTTGGGAGAAATTTTGGGGACAATTTGGGAGATTTAGGAAAAATTGGGGGAATTGGGGAAATTTGGGCAATTTTGGGGTTGATTTGGAGCCAATTTGGGGAAACCAGAGTGAATTTTGGGGATTTTTTGGGGAATTTGGGGTGGATTTTGGGGGGAATTTGGAGGTGAATTTGGGGTCAAATTAGAGCCAATATTGGGGTGAATTTTGGGGATTTGGGGGTGGATTTTGAGTAAATTTTGAGCCAATTTTGGGCGCACTTTGGGTTGAATTTGGGGGATTTTTGGGGTGGGTTTTGGGGTGAATTTGGGGTAAATTTGGAAGATTTTTGGGGTGAACTTGGGTTTTTGGGGGGATTTTTGGGGTGGATTTGGGGGTAGATTTTGTGTCAATTTTGAGGGAATTTTAGGGTGAATTTTAGGATGAATTTTGCAGCATTTGGGGTCAATTTTGAACCAACATTGGGTGAATTTTGAGGAAATTTTAAAGGAAATTTTGGGTGGATTTGGGGGTGAATTTTGAGTCAATTTTGAGCCAATTCTGGGGGCAAGTTGGGGTGAATTTTGGGTAAAATTTGGGTGGTTTTGGGTAAATTTTGAGCCAACTTGGGGGGAATTTAGGGGTAAATTTTGGGTCACTTTTGAGGTGGATTTTGGGGTGAATTTGGGGGATTTCTGGGTCAATTTTGAGCCAATTCTGGGGGCATGTTAGGGTGAATTTTGGGTAAAATTTGGGTGGTTTTGGGTAAATTTTGAGCCAACTTGGGGGGAATTTAGGGGTAAATTTTGGGTCACTTTTGAGGTGGATTTTGGGGTGAATTTGGGGGATTTCTGGGTCAATTTTGAGCCATTTTTGGGGGAATTCTGGGGATTTTTGGGGTGAATTTGGGGGATTTTTGGGGTGAATTGTGGGGATTTTTTTTTGGACTTTTGGGTCAATTTTGGGGGATTTTTGGGGTGGATTTTGGGGTGGTTTGGGGGGATTTTTGGGGTCAATTTTGAGGGAATTTTGGGGTAAAGGTTGAGGATTTTCAGGTGGATTTGAGGGTAAATTTGGGGGCAATTTTGGGAGGATTTGGGGTGAATTTGGGAGATTTTTGTGGTTAATCGTAGGGATTTTTTTGGACTTTTTGGGTCAATTTTGGTCTCAAGTTTTGGTTCAATTTTGGGTGGATTTTGAGTAAATTTTGAGCCAATTTGGGGGGAATTTGGGGCTCATTTTGGGTTGAATTTGGGGAGGTTTTGGATCGCTTTTGTGCCAATTTTGAGGTGAATTTGGGGGATTTCCAGGTGGATTTTGGGGTCAATTTTGGGGATTTTTGGGGTGAATTTTGGGGATTTTTGGGGCACCTGTGGGGAGGGGGGTGTTGACATCAATGTCTACTGGGGGGGCCAGGCACAGTGCAGCCGCTCCAGGATCAGCGACATTTCCTCTGCAAAAGCTCCCCAAAAACGCCCCAAAATCCACCTCAAACCGACCAGGGACCCCAAAATGTCCAAAGCCAGCAAAAGCCTGAAAAAAAAGGCCCCAAAATGCCCTAAAAAGCTCCAAAATTGGCCCAGAAACGGCCCCAAAATCCCAGAAATTCGTACCAAAATTTGTGCCAAAAATGTTCTCAAGTATCTCAAAATTCCCCAACTCTTCTAAATCTCCACCCAAATCCCCAAATTTCCCCCCAAAATCCCTCAAAATCCCCAAAAACTCCTCCCCAATTCACCCCAAATTCCCCCAAATTTCATCAAAATCCACCAAATTTCCCCCAAATCCCCACAAATCTACCAAAATTCCCCCCAAATTCCTTCGAAAATCCCTGAAATTTTCCCCAACATTCCCTGAAGATCTCCAGAAATTCCCTCCAAATTTTCCCAAATCTCTCAGAAAATTCCCCCCAAAATTCCTCAAATTTCCACCAAAATCTCCTAAGTTTCCCCCAAATTCCTGCAAAATCTCCAAATGTCCCTCAAAATCCTCCCAAATTCCCCAAATTTCCCCCCACCCCGCCCCCTCTGCCTTAGGCCTCATTTCTATAACCCCACCCCCTCATTGCCATAACTCCGCCCCTCATTACCCAGCAGGCTGTGGCACTGCCTCCCTCATTTCCATAGCCCCACTTCTCATTTTAATGACTCCGCCCCTAATTACCCAGCATGCTGCGGCACTGCCTGCCTCATTTCCATAACCCCGCCCTCTCATTAGCATAGCCCCCCCTCCCCCTCATTACCCAGCAGGCTGTGGCACTGCCTCCCATAGATTCAGGCCAGGGCGAGCCCCCAGCAGGGGGGCCAAGGCGAGCAGCAGCGCCCCCAGGTACAGCAAGCACCGTGGGGGCGGGGCCCCGGCCCCGGCCGGAGGGGGCGGGACCTCCCAGCCGCCTCAGCCAATCACGAACGGCTCCACGGCGGCGCTGTGTGGGGCCAGGAGGCAGCAGTGGCAAAGGGAGGCGGAGGGGGTTGGGATTGAGGGTGAATTTGGGGGTTTTTTGAGGGGATTTGGGGGTGAATTTGAGATTTTTTGGGGTGAAATTGGGATTTTGAGGGTAATTTGAGGAGTTTTAGGGGATTTGGGGTTTTTTTGAAGATTTTGGAGTGGTTTTAGGGCAATTTTTGGGGTTTTAGGTGAGCAAATTTTGCGGGTGCCTCTCAGGCTCTGCCTCAGACATGGTGGAATTTTGGGATTTTTTGAGGACTTTTGAGGTGAAATTAGGATTTTTTTAAGAGAATTTGAGGGGGTTTTAGGGGATTTGGGGTGGTTTTGAGGGATTTTGGGGCGTTCTGGGTGGTTTTGAGGCAGTTTTAGGGCAATTTTTGAGGGATTTTGGAGCAGGTTTTCAGGGTTCCCATCGGGCTCTGCCATTTTTTATTTCTTGGGGGATTTTTGGGGTGAACCTGGGGATTTCTGGGGGTGAATTCGGGGTTCTCATGAAGATTTGGGGGTTTTTTTGAGGATTTTGGGGAGCTTTTGGGGCTTTTTGTGAGGAAATTTTGGGAGTTCCCCTCAGGCTCTGCCTCAGGCACCGCCATGTTGGATTTTTGGGGGTTTTTGAGTATTTTCGGGATAAAATTGGAGATTTTTAGATGAATTTGAGGATTTTTAGGGGATTTGGGGGCTTTCTGAGGTTTTGGGGGTGGTTTTAGGGCAATTTTTGGGGATTTTTTGAAGCAGTTTTGAGAGTTCTCCTCAGGCTCCAACTTAGGCACCGCAATGTTGGATTTTTGGGGGTTTTGAGGATTTTTGAGATGAAATCGGGGCTTTTTAAAGGAATTTGAGGATTTTTTAGGGGATTTGGGGATTTTTTGAGGTTTTAGGGCAGGTTTGGGTGTGGTTTTGGGAGTCCACTCAGACATTGCTTCAGGCCCCCATGTTGGATTTTGGGGAATTTTTTGAGGCTCTTTGGGGTTAAATTGGGGATTTTTAGGAAAATTTGAGGATTTCAGGGGTTTTGGGGGGAATTCGAGGGATTTGGGGGGATTTTGAGGTGGTTTGGGGCAGGTTTGGGGGTGTTTCTGGAGTTTTTTGTGGGGATTTTGGGTTTCTTTGTGCTTGAGTGATTTTTGGGGTTTTTTGACGGGATTTTGGGGTTTTGCGGGGGTGAATTTAAAGGATTTTGGGATGGTTTAGATGTGGTTTGGGGCAGGTTTTAGGGTGATTTTTTGGGTTGAGGGGATTTTGGGAGGTTTTGAGGTGGTTTGGGGTGGATTTTAGGGTGATTTGGGGGGGGTTGAGGGGATTTGGGGGGGTTCTGGGTGGTTTGGGGATTTTTGAGGGGATTTTGGAGTTTGGGGGTTTGGGGGGGGATTTTGGGGTTTTTGGGGGTGAATTTGAGGGATTTGGGGAGGTTCTGGGTGGTTTAGGGGTGGTTTGGGGATTTTTGGAGGGGATGTTGGGGTTTTGGAGGGTTTTTGGAGGGGATTTGGGTTTTTGGGGGGGTTGAGGGGATTTGGGGGGTTTTGGGGTGAATTTGAGGGATTTGGGGGGTTTTGGGGGTGAATTTGAGGGATTTGGGGGGCTTGAGGTGTTTTGGGCGGGTTTTCAGGTGATTTTGGGGGGGTTTTGAGGGTTTTTTGGGATGAATTTGAGGGATTTGGGTGGTTTCGAGGTGATTTTGACGGATTTTGGGGGGTTTTGAGGTGGTTTGGGGCGGTTTTTGGGTAATTTTGGGGACTTTTGGGGGGGGTTTGGCGGTTTTGGAGTGAATTTGAGGGATTTGGGGGGGTTCTGCGTGGTTTGGGGCGGGTTTTAGGATGATTTTTGGGATTTTTTTGAGGGGGATTTTTGGGTAAAATTTGGATGGTTTGGGGTTAATTTTGAGGCAATATTGGAGGAATTTGGGGGGATTTTTGGGTCATTTTTGAGAGAATTGTGGGGGATTTTAGGGATAATTTGGGGTCACTTGGGAGATTTTGGGTGAATTTCAAAGGAAATTTTGGTGGATTTGGGGGTGAGTTTCAGGTGAATTTTGGGTGGGTTTTTTGGTTGGATTTCAAGTAAATTTTGAGTCGAATTTGGAGTCAATTTTGAGCCAATATCGGGGCATTTTTGGGTGAATTTTGGGTGGATTTTGAGTAAATTTGGAGCCAATTTTGGGTCAATTTGGGGGTAAATTTGGGGGAATTCTGGGGATTTTTGGGTGAATTTGAGAGAATTTGGGGGATTTTTGTGGGTGAATTTTGGAGGGAATTTGGGGGGATTTTCAGGTGGATTTGGGGGGAAATTTGGGTGAATTTTGAAGGATCTTTTTGTGGATTTGGGGGTGAATTTAGGAGTTTTTTAAGGGGATTTTGGGGCTTTTGGGGTATTTTGAGGGGATTTTAGGGTGAATTTGAGGGATTTGGGGGGGGTTGAGATGGTTTGGGGCGGGTTTGGGGGTGATTTTGGGAGTTTTTTGAGGGGAGTTTGGGGTTTTTAGGGTTTTTTTTGAAGCGATTTAAGGGGTTTGGGGGGTTTTTTAGGTTTGGGGATTTTTGGGGTGAATTTGAGGAATTTTGGGGGTTTGGGGCAGGTTTTAGGGTGATTTTTGGGGTTTTTTGAGGGGATTTTTGGGTTTTTCAGAAAATTTGAGGGGTTCAGAGTGGTTTTGAGGTGGCTTGGGGTGGGTTTTAGGGTGAATTTGGGGGGTTTTAAGGGGATTTGGGGGTTTTGGGGGGTGAATTTTAGGGATTTGGGGGCTTTGGGGGAGAATTTGAGGGGATTTTGGGGTGAAATTGGGGGTTTTTAGGGGAATTCGAGGATTTTTAGGGGATTTGGGGGTTTTTTGAGGATTTGGGGGTGGTTTTAGGGCAATTTTGGGGGTATTTTGGAGCAGGGTTTGGGGGTTCCCCTCAGGCCGCCATGTTGGATTTCTAGAGGATTTTTCAGGATTTTTGGGGTGAAATTGGGGATTTTTAGGGGAACTTGAGGATTTCTGGGGGTGAATTTGGGGTTCTTATGAAGATTTGGGAATTTTTTTGAGGATTTTGGGGCGGTTTTGGGGTTCCCCTCAAGCTTCACATCACGTCATGTTAAATTTTGGGGGGTTTTTGAGGATTTCTGGGGTGAAATTGGGAATTTTTAAGGGAATTTGAGGATTTTTAGGAGATTTTGGTTTTTTGAGATTGGGTTGTTTTTTGGGCAGTTTTGGGG
>CAJVGK010000099.1:0-19801 GCA_910950805.1 Acrocephalus scirpaceus scirpaceus
ATTTAAGGTCCTTCCCACCTGAACCATCCTGGGATTTGGGGATTCTGTGGTCACCTGCCCCTCCTTACCCACTCGGATCCGATAGTCTAGGATCAGCTGGAGGCACCACACGATTTCCTTGGAATAATTCTCCTTGGCTCATTCCTGCAAAACAAGAACATTTTCAGTCCCAAATCCAGCAGCTTTGGCAGAGTTCCAGCCCAGGACACCAGGCAGGGCACAAAACCAGAACGCTCAGGGGTCCTGGATGAGCTTTAAGGTCCCTTCCAACCCAAACCACTGCGTGATTCCATGATTCCAACGTGCTGGGAGGGGTCTCCAAATGACCACAAACATTTCTGTGACCCACTGACCCAACCCCTCCGCAGGTTCCACCGCGGGGACTACACGGTGGAGGTGAGCATCAACGACTACCTGGACATCTACTGCCCGCACTACGAGGAGCCGCTGCCGGAGCGGATGGAGAGGTACATCCTCTACATGGTCAACTACGAGGGCCACGCGTCCTGCGACCACCGGCAGCGCGGCTTCAAGCGCTGGGAGTGCAACCGCCCCGACTCCCCCAACGGGCCCCTCAAGTTCTCCGAGAAGTTCCAGCTCTTCACCCCCTTCTCGCTGGGCTTCGAGTTCCGACCCGGCCACGAGTACTACTACATCTGTGAGTAGGGGTGGGAGGATGTCAGGGGTGTCCTGGTGGCTCGGTTTGTGTTGGTGACCCCAAAATGCTGCAGGATCCTCCCTGAATCTGCAGCACGTCCAGCTCAGGGCAAACATCCCATGGAAACTTTTGTTGGGGCTGAGTTGCAGCTCTGGGCGTGAGAGTGACCAGGACTGTTCAGTGGTGCTGGTCTCATCCCAATGGGAATGGCTCTGGGAATGACCCCAGCCCCAGGCAGTGTTCCCGTGATCTCCTGTGTATTCCTCTGCTCTCAAAAATATTCCCATGGCCTCACGTGTATTTCCTGTGCTCTACCATGTAATTCCCATCCTGTCACATCTGTTTCCATGTAATTCCCATCCTCTCACCTCTGTTTCCGTGCTCTCCTGTGTAATTCCTGTGCTCTGCCATGTAGTTCCCATCCTCTCACATGTAATTCCTGTGCTCTGCCATGTAATTCCCATCCTCTCACATCTGTTTCCGTGCTCTCCTGTGTAATTCCTGTGTTCTCCCAGTATGTTCCTGTGTTTCCATTATCTCACTTATATTTCCGTGCTCTTCCATGAATTCCCGTGCTCTCATGTGTAATTCCTGAGCTCTCCCACTATTCCATGCTCTTACATGCAATTCCTATGCTCTCCCATCTTTTCCCATGCTTTCCTATGTATTTCTGTGCTCTCGTGTAATTTCTGTGCCCTCCTGTGCACACCTGAGCTCTCACATGTAATTCCTGAGCTCTCCTGTGTAATTCCCATGTTCTGTGGGATGGGATTCTGTGGGTCACACATAATTCCTGAGCTCTCACATGTAATTCCCATCTTCTCACATGTAATTCCTGTGCTCTCCCATGTATTCCTGTGCTTTCACGTGTAATTCCTGTGTTCTCACATGTAATTCTTGAGCTCTCCTGTGTACCCCTGTGATCTCCCATGTAATTCCTGTGCTCTCCCATGTATTTCTGTGCTTTCACATGCAATTCCCATCCTCTCACATGTAATTCCTGTGCTCTCACATGTATCCTTGTGCTTTCATGTAATTTCCATCCTCTCCCATGTAATTCCTGAGCTCTCCCGTGTATCCCTGTGCTTTCCCAAATCTTGGCTCCCTTTCTCACCCAAACCTGACCCCTGAACTGCTCTGGAGGAAACTGGTGCTGGCTGCAGGATGAGGGCCCCTGGCAGGGAATTTCCACCTCCAGAGCATCCACAGGAGCAGGAGGGGGAGAGGAACCCACTGGAAAAATAATCCAGCAGCGCTGGGAGCAGGTGCTGGGATAAAACCCAAACCCCAACCCCGCTGCCCTCGCCGGAGCCACGGCCGCGCTCCTCCGCCTTATCATCCCTCCTCTTTTTCCTAAAGCAGCTGTTTTCAGCCCACTTAATTTGTTCCTTTTATCTATATTAAATTACCATTTCCCCCCTCTCTCTTCCCCCCCGTAAAATGTCACCGGCGCAATAACCGCGGCCACAACTCTCTCTGTGTCTCTCTCTCTTCCCCAACACCACCACCCCTCCCCGCTTTTATTTTATTTTATTTTTTTTTATTTTTTAATGTCGTTAGGGAGAGATTACACAGGAGTAAATGGGGAGCTGATCATTGCTAACCCGGTTAGAATTCCCGTCATGCGGAACATTAGAAATTATTCCTCTTTGAGGAACCGTATTTAGCAGACATGAAAGAAAAGAAATTACCTCCTCCTCGAGCCCACGGATTGGAATCCATTAACCCGCCGGCACCGGGACACGCTCGTGCCTCTGGAGCGGGTCAAGGGCACGCGACGGGCCTGGGGATGGAGCTGGGATGCAGCAGGGTGGGATTGTGTGGGATGGGATTCCACAGGATGAGATTCGGTGGGTTGGGATGCTGTGGGATGGGTTTCTGTGGGATGGGATTCCACGTGATGAGATTCTGTGGGTTGGGATTCTGTGGGATGGGATTCTGTGAGTTGAAATTTTGTGGGTTGGGATTCCATGGGATGAGATTCTGTGGGATGGGATTCCATGGGATGGGATTCTGTGGGTTGGGATGCTGTAGGATGAGATTCTGTGGGTTGGGATTCTGTGGGATGGGATTCTGTGGAATGGGATTGTGTGGGTTGGGATGCTTTAGTATGGGATTCTGTGGGATGGGATTCCATGGGATGGGATTCTGTGCAATGGGATTCTGTGGGATGAGATTCTGTGGGTTGGGATTCTGTGGAATGGGATTCTTTGGCTAGGATTCCATGGGATGGGATTCCATGGGATGGGATTCCATGGGATGGGATTCTGTGGGATAGGATTCTGTGGGATGGGATTCTGTGCAATGGAATTCCACGGGTTGAGATTCTGTGGGTTGGGATGGTGTGGGATGGGATTCTGTGGGATAGGATTCCATGTGATGGGATTCTGTGCAATGGGATTCTGTGGGATGAGATTTTGTGGGTTGGGATGCTGTGGGATGGGATTCTGTGTGATGGGATTCCATGGGACTGGATTCTGTGGGATGAGATTCGGTGGGTTGGGATTCTGTGGGATGGGATTCTGTAGGATGGGATTCCATGGAATGGGATTCTGTGGGTTGGGATTGTGTGGGTTGGGATGCTGTGGGATGGGATGCAGCCGGATGGGATTCTCTGGGATAGTATTCCATGGGATGGGATGCTGTGCCATGGGATTCCATGCAATGGGATTCCGTGGGTCGGGATCCTGTGGGATTGGATTTTGTGGTATGGGATTCCATGGGATGGGATTCTGTGGGTTGGGATTCCATGGGATGGGATTCCGTGGTATGGGATTCTGTGGGTCAGGATGCTGTAGGATGGGATTCCATGGATTGGGATGCTGTAGGATGGGATGCTGTGGGATGGGATGCAGCAGAATGGGATTCTCTGGGATAGGATTCCATGGGTTAGGATGCTGTTAGGATGGGATTCTGTTGGTCGGGATGCTGTGGGATAGGATTCCATGGGATGGGATTCCATGGATTGGGATGCTGTAGGATGGGTTGCCCGTGGTGCTGCTCAGCTCAGCACTTTCTCCTTCCCGCCACGGGGAGCCAAAAAGGAAAAGAAAATGGGAGGGTAAAAAAAAATCCACCCACATGGAAGGTCGGCAGCAGCCCCGGAGGAGCTGGGATGGAGCTGGGATGGAATTGGGATGGAGGAGTTGGGATGCTCACAGTCCTGCTCACCTCAGCACTTTCCCTCCATGGGATGAAGTGCCAAAACGGAAAAGGGAAGAGTAAAAAACCCCTGCTTTAATTAAAAAAAAAAAGAGAAAATTAAATTAAAATTAAATCTCTTTTTGTATATATAAAATTAAAATTAAAATTAAAATTAAATATCTTTTTATACATATATAAAATAATCCCATTTTCTCATCCTGAGAGGAAGTTTCACCTGATAACTGCTGCAATTCCTCCTTTCTCCCAAATGTTTATTATTTATTATTTTTATTCAGTGCCTTGACCCTCGTTTTGTCACTGTCCCCACAACCCTCTGTCCCCTTTCCTCCCGCAGCCGCGTCCCCCCCGAACACGGTGGACAGGCCCTGCCTGAAGCTGAAGGTTTATGTTCGGCCAACAAGTAAGTGAGAGGTTTGGGGGGGTCCCTGGGGGGTCCCCAAGTCCTGCCCCATGGCTTGGGGACAACTGGTGGCCTTTGGGTGCCACCTCAATGGTGACAGCGATTGGGGACACGGCCCCTCGGCTCTGTTGGAGCCATCTCAGCGCTGTCCAGACAGAGAGATAGAGAAAAATAAATGAATAACAATAATCATCCCTGCTCAGTGGCTACTTTTCCGACTCGCATAAATCAGCCATTTGAAAAAAACAAATTAATAATTTTCTTCTCCTGTTAACGAGTAATTAGCAAATGGCAGCGTGTGTCCCCGGGGACGGCGGAATGTCACCGGGTAACCGATGGCTCTCGCCCTCCCTCCCTTTGGTGGCTTTAAAATAAAACCCAACACAACAGAACTGTCTGTAAAAACTCATCGTGCTCCATCCAGGATGAGGAGAGGGAAAAAAAATCTCTCCCGATATTATATTTTAGGTTTTTAATAATATTGGGATTTTGTTCTGTCTTGAGGAGGGGAAGGGAAGGGCGAGGCTGGGGGGTGGTGGGAGGTCCTTGAGGGGGCACCCCTTGCCTGGGTCTGGCCTTGGGATGAGTCTGGAAATCTCGGGGGGTCGTGAGGGACCCTCTGGAATTCGGGGGGACAGAGGAGTCAGGTGGGTGGAGCATTGGAGCATCCCCAGGCAGGAGCAGACTCTGCTTTTCCTGCTCCGAGATCCATAAAAATCCAGTGACAAACTGGAGTGAGCTGAGCCGGGGGAGTGGCCACATGGGGTCCTGGGTGTCCCTCCTGTGTCCCCCCTGTGTCCCTCGTGTGTCCGTGGTGTCCCTCGTGTGTCCCTCATGTGCTCCGTGTGTCCCCCGTGTGTCCCTCGTGTGTCCCCCGTGTGTCCCTCGTGTGTCCCCCGTGTGTCCCCCGTGTATCCCCGTGTGTCCCCGTGTGTCCCCCGTGTGTCCCCCGTGTGTCCCCGTGTGTCCCCCGTGTGCTCCGGGCTGCCCTGGCTGTGGGTGAGGGGTGGCCCTGCCCCAAGTGGGTCCATCCCTGGATAAACTCCTGGGACAATTAAATATCTTTAAATTTAATTTAATTTATATTTTAATTTTATATTTTATATACTTTATATATTTTATATATTTTATATATCTTATATATTTTATGTATTTTATATATTTATATTTATATAAATATATATTTTAATTTAATTTAATAATTTAATCTCTGGCACACGGACACGGGGTACAACCCTCCAAAATCCCAGGAAAAGTGCAGGAACCGGGGCCCCCTGTGCCCTCACCCACCCTGGGGAGCCCCCTCGGCTTTCCCATCCCCGTGGCCGGAGCCACGCTCGGATGTCCCCGTGTCAGATCCCGGGGGTGGCGGCCGCGCTTTTGGGGAAGCTGGGATCTGGGGAGATGGGAACGCTGCCAGACCCCAATCCCGGCGTGCCGAGCATCACCGCGCCTCCGATTCCAACCTGGATCGCAGCCGTGCTCACCCGCCCTCCGTTCCTTCCTTTTCCACAGACGATTCCCTGTACGAATCCCCGGAGCCCATTTTCACCAGCAACAACTCCTGCTGCAGCCTCAGGGTGCCGCCGGCGGCGCTGGCGGTGGTTCCGGTCGTCTGGACGCTCCTGGTCTCGTAGCACCGACACCGACGCGCCGGGAGCGGCTCCGCGGGGCGGGAGCGGCCCGGGGACGGATCCCGCCCGCCCCGAATCGCCTGGATGGTGCCCAGGGAGGGTCGGTGCTGCCGGCGAGGATCGTGTCGCTCGCCTGAAGTCCCCGCCGTGGCTCGGCAGTCCCGCCGGGAGCGGTGCCGGGCTGTCCCGGGGGATGGATCCCGACTTCCATCCCCGCCCTGCGGCTCCGGCTGTCCCGGTGGGGCGTTGCTTTTTACATTTCTAGACCAAATACAGAGTCCTCGTCCGTTCGGGTTTTTGTTTGTTTTTTTTTTTTCTTTGAGTTTTATTTTGTTTTGGTTCGTTTGGAATTTTTTTTTTTTTTAAAGAAAAAAGATTTTTATTTTTATTTGTTGAGTTGTTCCCATCGGGTCCCTCTGGTGCCAGACTGACCCGCACGGGCCGGGCTCGGGTCCCCGCTGAGCCCTCATTGTCCCCACCGTGGGCAGAGCCACCGGGACCACCGGACACAGCCATGGTGCCACCGGCCCCGTGGGCACGGACTCCTTCCCAGCCCGGCCACAGGACGTCACGGAGCCGGACACGCCACCCCCGGCCAGCCCCGGGCAGGGGGGGCCTGGACGGACACAGCCCCCCCTGAACACCCAGGGGGTCACCCTGTCCCCTCAGCTCGTGCCACGGGTGTCACCGCCGTCCCCATGGGACACCGGGGCGGCTCCGTGAGCAGCAAAGGAAACTGGATGGAGCCAAGGACAGCACTGGGGACAGCTGGCATGGGGACAATGGGATGGCCGGCGTGGAGAGCACTGGGAATGGTCAGCTGAGACTGGGAGCACTGGGATGGCCGGCACGGAGAGCACTGGGGATGTGTGGCCAGCACAGGGAGCAGCGAGGATGGCCGGCTTGGAGAGCACTGGGAATGGTCAGCTGAGACTGGGAGCAGCGGGGATGGCCGGCTTGGAGAGCAGAGTGGCCGGAGTGGAGAGCACATGGGACACCGGGCACGGAGAGCAGCAGGAATGGCCAGCACCGAGTGACCACCGGCATGGAGAGCACTGGGAATGGCCAGCACTTGAGATAACTGGCACTGGGAAGGGCTGGCATTGCCAGTGGCTGGAACTGGGAGTACTGGGAAGGGCTGGCACTTGAGATAACCGGCTCTGGGAGCACTGGGAAGGGCTGGCACTGCCAGTGGCCGGCACTGGGAGCACTGGGAATGGCTGGCACCGACAATGGCCAGCACTGGGAGCACTGGGAAGGGCTGGCACCACCGATGGCCGGCACTGGGAGCACTGGGAATGGCTGGCACCACCAATGGCTGGCACTGGGAGCACTGGGAATGGCTGGCTGGCACTGGGAGCACTGGGAAGGGCCGGCTGGCACGCAGGGAGCACCGCCGGGCGCTGGGAGCCGGCAGGCCGGGCTCGCCCAGCCGTGGGCATCGCTCCGAGGGCGTTTGGTCAGTGCTGGGGTGGGAGGAGTGCGTGCCATGGATTTTCCTCCTCCACCCTGCTCCGTGTCCCCCCGATGGATTGGGGGTGCAGGAGCCCCCATGGGGGGTGGCACTGCCTGTGGGACCTTCCCGGTGCTCCCCCATTGTCCCCTTGATGTTCCGGGTCTGGGCTTGGGGATTTTTTCCCTTTTCCTTTGCATTAATAAATGAACCCCCCCCCACCCCAAACCCCCAATCCGAGGTTGGCCCTGACCCCCAGGGGTGACAGATCCCCAGGGAGGGGTCACCCCACAGCCCCGGGGTGTGACCCCTCCTCGCCTTAAATCTGGGGCTGTCCCACCTTGGGGGGGGTCCTGTGCCCATCCCATAGAACCCCCCTATTCCCAGGGGGGTCGGTGGTCCCGGGGGGTGCCAGAGATGGGCTCAGACCTGGCTGGAGCCCCCAGTTCCGAGCGGATCCCGGCCTTTCCCATGACGGGGGCCGGGGGGGCTCCGTCCCTGTACATAGAGCGCTATACTGTGAGCGTTTTTTTTTATGTATTGTTGAGAATGGATTTTATGGAAGGGTTTATCTTATTTTTATTTTTATTTTTTATTTTTTAGACTAGGAAGCTGGAATCTTGCAATAAGCTCATCTCGACCATCCAAAAAAAAAAAAAAAAAAGGGGGAAAAAAATTACAAAAAAGAGAAAATTACCAAAAAAAATCAAAAAAAAAGTAATTTAAAAAACAAAAAAATCGCATTCCCTGCCGTCCCTGTCCCTGTCCCGTGTGTCCAGACCAGGTCGTGGTTCCCGAAGGTGACAAAAGCATTGTGTTTATAGGGGGGGGGGGGATGCGGGGGGCACCCGCCGGGCTCCCACGCGGAGCCGGCAGCACCCGCCTGGCCTTCGGTCTGTGTTTTATATATATATAGATTATATATATAAATATCTATATTGTGTACAGCGACTGTGGGAGAGTGGAAGGACGGAGGCGGCAGCGGGGCCGGCGGTGGGGGAGGGCTGGGGGGGTCCCCTGGTGCAGCCCCCCCTGCCCTCGGTGCTGTCCCCACCCCTCCCCGTGCTGGTCCCCGTCGCGCCTCGCTCCGTCCTTCGACATTTCCGCTTTCGTCCTCGACGTCGTGCTGATGGTAACCGGATCTCTCACCCCTCCCCATTTGGATTCTGTATTTTTTTATAATAAAATACAAATAAATGTCGTGTGAGGCGCTTGCTTGGAGGAATCACTTCTCCCTCTCCGTGTCCCCTCTTGGGGGGGTGTCCAGGGTTGTGTCCCCTCCAGGGGTTCCATCCTTGCTCCCTGTGCAGCCCCTTTCCCTTGGTTCCCCTTTCCAGGCCTCTCTGCTGGGTGGTGTGTTAATTACGGGAAGGATTTAATTACCCTGTTAATTAATAATAATGGATATTAAATGAATTAATATGCGATTGTTGATAGTACTTAATTAGAGGAGGCCAGGCTGCCTGGCGGGTGGGCGCTCAGGGCTGGCAGCTCCCGCAGGCCCGGGGCCTCACCTGCCCCTGCCTCAGTTTCCCCAGGAGTGTGACACCAACAGGTGACATCCTGGCAGGCCACCAAAGCCAGGCTGCTCTGAGCTGGCATCCCGAGCATCCTCTGCTCTTTTTTTCCTTAAATCCCAAACTTTTTCGGAGCGGCCCGCGCTCCTTTCCTGCCACTTTATGCCTATTCTAGCATAATTAGCAGCAAGAGGAACAACCCGCTGGTAATTAATTGAGGCTCCCACAGCTGATCCGAGCTCTGAAGTTTTGCCACCAGAGGGTGAAAGACTAATTTTGCTTTTTAATAAGGGGCCACAATGCGTGCCAGGAGCGGGAGCGATGCCACCCACCGCCGGGGACGTGGGTGTCACCGCCGGCCCCGCCGTCAGAGGGAACCACCAGTGAAAGAGCCTGGCAGGGATTGACCAAAAAGTGAATTTTTAGACTCGCTCAGGAGGTTTTTCTGGCTCATGACTTTTTTAACGCCGAGGGTTGGAAATAAGGGAGGTAAAAATAGCGAGCGGGCGAGCGCGAGGCTGAGACGGATGGTCGTTAGTAATTAATGAATGGAGACGTGGGGCTTTAGGGCCTCAATGGATCATTTAGAGCCCGTCTCTCGTGCAGAGGCATCGAGGTTTGATGTGAGCAGCGGTGCTGATGGAGAGCTGGGCTGGGCCTGGATGCTCCGTGGGGCTGTGGGATCCCCGTGGCAGAGCGTGAGTGGAGCTGAGTCATTCCAGCTGATAATTTGGGGCTGATTCCATGGGGTCAGGCTGGGAGGTGCCGTCCTGCTCCAGAGCAAAGGTGCTGGGACCCCCAGAGATCCCGAGCCCCCCTGGTGATCCTGGAGTGACATCTCTGCTCCCGCTGCTCTTGCTCCCTTTCAGCATTTCAGCATTAATCAGGTTTTTTTCCATTTAATCCCCCTGGAGGCAGTGAGTGCTCCGCTGGCCCGTGGAATATCCCAGCTGGTGCGACATTCCAGCTGTGGAGAGCCCTGCAGCTCCCCCAGTGCCCGGGCTGTGATCCAGCTGTGCACCGTGAGGAGGCTCAGGATGGTCCCCAGATCCCTCCCTCCCCTGCTCCTCACTCCAGGGACGTTCATTCCATCCCTGCTGTGCTTTCCAGAGGGATTTTCCCGTTTTCCCCTCAGAGGTGTCTGTTCCAGCAGGGATGACACCGTGGGTTGGGGCAAACATGGCCACATGCAGGTTCACCACCAGGCTGAGCCCTCCCCGGGGCTGCTCAAGGCAGAGCAGGGAGCTGGGAACATCCTGGGATAAAAATCAATTTTTCTCCTGCATCCCGCTTCAATTTGTTCAGTTAAAATGAATTCCCAGTGGCTCCTTTGCCACCCTGGGTCCCCCATGGCCTTGTGCCTTCCCAGGGGCTGGTGGGTGCTGCAGGGCTGAGGCTCCTGCATGGAGCTGGCACAGTGGCCACTGAGATTGGGACAGTGGCCACCGGGGCTGGCACAGTGGCTACTGAGATTGGAACAGTGGCTACTGAGATTGGCACAGTGGCCACCATGATTGGCACAGTGGCCACCGAGGTTGGCACAGTGGCCACTGAGATTGGGACAGTGGCCACCGGGGCTGGCACAGTGGCTACTGAGATTGGCACAGTGCCACCAAGGCTGGCACAGTGGCCACCAAGGCTGGCACAGTAGCCCCTGAGATTGACACAGTGGCCATTGAGATTGGCACAGTGGCCATTGAGATTGGCACAGTGGCCACCAAGGCTGGCACAATGGCTACTGAGATTGGCACAGTGGCCACCGAGACCATCACAGTGGCCACCAAGACCATCACAGTGGCCACCGAGTTTGGCACAGTGGCCACCAGCCCCCTCCGAGCCCTGCAGCCGGGCTGGGAGGCCTCATCCCTTTGTCCCCCTGCCCCGTCCCACGCAGGGCACCCCGACACCCCCAGCCCCGTGTGCTCACCGCGGCCTCACCGGCACCTCCCGGGCTCCCTCACGTCCCTCCAGCAGCTCCGGCGGCCGCTCCTGCCCCGGCTCCAGCTGGCAGGGGACGCGGGATGTCCCTCCCATCCCTCCCGTCCCTCCCGGGGCTGTCACCGCCCGCCCGGCCATCCCTCTCTCCCATCCTTATCTCCTGATAGGTACAAGCGGTACAAGCAGGAGCGCTGCTGTTACAAGCTGCCAGCTGCGGAGCACCTGGAGAATCCCAGAGCGGGGAATGATTTATGGAAACAGCGCGGGAGAGGAGAGAGGGGAGGCGGGGAGACAACACCGGCTCCCGGGGAGGAGAAAACACCGACTCCCGGGGAGGAACCGGGCTGCGGGGCCCCGGGGAACCGGGAGGCTTGCAGGTGACACCGACCCCCGGCCCTTTTCGTGGCCATCGATTTGTAAGAGCTGGCCCAGCCGGGTGTGTAATTGTGCTCAGCCGTGACCGCTCGCAGGGCAGGAAATGGAACTTTTCAGGCCGCTGGACATTTGGGGTTGTTCAGCTGTTAATTCCCCACCACCCCCGGGAGAGGAGGGAGGGTGGTGGAGGGGTGGGAAGGGGCTGCTGCAGCTCCTGGTCCGTGGAGGATTCCTGGGAATTATTGAATCAGCAAAGCCCAGAATGGTTTGGGTGGGAAGGGACGTTAAATCCCGGCTCATTCCACCTCTGCCATGGGCAGGGACAAGATCCTGTCATTTCCATGATCCCAGGTTGTTCCAAACCCTGTCCAACCTGGCCTTGAACACTTCCAGGGATGGCGCAGCCACAGCTGCTCTGGGAAATCCATTCCAGTGCCTCGCCACCTTCACAGGGAAGGAATTTCTTCCCAGTTTCCCTTGGGTGAGGCAGGTGAGGGCACCTCGGGAGGTCACCCACCCCCAGACCACCTTCCCCGCCCCTCTGTCCCCATTCCAAGCCCAATCTGGAGGCGGACCCGGTGCCGAGCATCCTCACCCCGAGCTTTGCCGGGGAACGATTTCTCCCCCAGGCACGGAGCGAGCATCCATTCCCCTCGGAGCTCCTCTCTCGCAAGGTAACCGACATTATATCCGGACCAATTGCTCCAGCATGATCCTCCTGAATGTTGCACAGCATGTACACGGCGTCTTATGGAAAATACATGCCCCTGGGTGAGCCTTTTAATAGCGCCGGCTCCTGCCCGGGGGGCGCGGGGGGGCCCGAGCTCTGCCACGGCGCTGCCAAGGAATGATTGAAAAGTTGGGGCTCGCCGTAGGAAACCCCCCGCTGCGGGGAACAACGTGTTTTCATTCCCCTACCAGGTAACAAATGAAAAGAATTGCCATGAATGCTAATGGAGAGGGGAGCGGGACGCTGCGGAGGCTGCGGGGGCTGGAGGTGGGGATGAGGTGGGCAGGGATGGTGGGGGGGGTCTCCCACCTCCCTGAGGATGCGGGAGATGCTGGAGAACCCCGGGTCTGAGGGTTGGAGCTGATGGAAAACATTCCCTGGCAGGGGGGCTGGTGGGTGCTGCAGGGAGGATGCTCCGGGGTGCTGGCCCAAAATCACTTCTTGCACAAAATGCAGCTGAGGGAATGTGTTGATCCCACAAATTCCTCTCGGTGAGCTCTTGTCTTTGCGGCCATCCCGGTTTTGACAGCTGGAGCTGCTCCTGCCAGGATGGCACTGCCCTGGCACGGGACTGGTGGGCACCACAGTGGGGAGAGATGCGCTGATGCTGCACCAAAATCACTTTTTTTTGGCCACAAAATGCAGCTGAGGGAATGTGTTGATCCCACAAATTCCTCTCGGTGAGCTCCTGTCTTTGCAGCCATTCTGGTTTTGCCAGCTGGAGCTGCTCCTGCCACGGCACCGCCTCAGGATGGGGCTGGTGGGCACTACGGTGGGGGGGGATGCTCTGATGCTGCACCAAAATCACTTCTTTTCACACCAAAATGCAGCTGAGGGAATGTGTTGATCCCAGAAATTCCCCTCGGTGAGCTCCTGTCTTTGCAGCTATCCCGGTTTTGCCGGCTGGAGCTGCTCCTGCCACGGATGGCACCACCCCAGCACGGGGCTGGTGGGCGCTATGGGGGGGGATGCTCTGACGCTGCACCAAAATCATTTCTTTTCACACCAAAACACAGGTTGGGGAACACAGAAATCCCCGAAATTCCCCTTGAGGGATCTCCCATCCCAGTGAGGATCCTGGTTTTGCAGGTTGGAGCTGCAAAACAAACACGCCCTGGCATGGGGCTGGTGGGCGCTGTGGGGAGGACTCTGACACTGCACCAAAATCATTTCTTTTCACAACAAAAAGCAGCTGAGGGAACACAGAAATCCCAAAAATACCCCTTGAGGGATCTCCCATCCCAGTGAGGATCCTGGTTTTGCAGGTTGGATCTGGTCATGCCATGGTAGACACGCCCTGGCACGGGACTGGTGGGCACTACAGGGGAAGGATGCTCTCACGCTGCACCAAAATCATTTCTTTTCACAACAAAACGCAGCTGAGGGATCACATAAATCCCAAAATTCCCAGCTTTCAGCCCCAAGGAGCCTGTCCTGTGTCACAGCCGAGGTGCCATTGAGACGGTGAAGGGCTGAGCTGTTTGTCACCAGCGCCGGGCTGGGAAGCGGGAGGGTAAACACGGATGAACAGCCTTCACCCGCTCCAGTAAATATTTTATATCCCACACCAAGAAAAGACACTCCTATTTAAATGATTTATCAAGGAAGATCATGTAGAGGTTTCCATAAAATATGTAGGGCTCCTAATCCCGACATCATCAAGCCAAGAGGACCGGAATCATTTATTACCTTCCCAACAGCCGCGCGGCTGCGGGGACGCGGCTGACAAATAAAAGTGTGTTTACAGCTTTTGGGCTCCTCTGGGGACAGCTAAATCACGGCGGGGGTGGGAAGGGGAAAGGGAGACGGAAATTAAGCTGCAATTCCTGCCCGTGAGGGCAGTGAAGGGCTGGGGATGCCGGACACGGGGAGTCCCGGTGTCACCCGGTGTCACCCGGTGTCCCCATGGCGGCCACCACGTGCTGGGTGCAGTGATGTTCATTCTCCGGTGGGATTTCTGCTTGTAAACGCCTCTGGGGTGCCCAGATGTGCCCAGATGTTGGTGCACATCGAGTCTGTGCTGGGATTGACCATCTGGGGTGGGACACCAGCAGATTTGGGATGGGACCTGCAGAGGTGTCACATTTTCCCCCTGGGGCTGTCATTGAGCCCACATTTCAACTCAACAATTGGGATCCTGGAGGGTGGACACCAGGCACAAATCACTCTGGGATGCCCAGATGTGCCCAGATGTTGGTGCACATCCAGTCTATGCCTGCTCTGTGCTCTGGCCAGTTGGAGTGGGACACCAGCAGATTTAGGATGGGACCTGCAGGCGTGTCACACCTTTCCCTGTGGGGCTGTTGTTGAGCCCAAACTTCTACTCAACAGTTGGGATCCTGGGGGGTGGACACCAGGCACAAACCCCTCTGGGATGCCCAGATGTGCCCAGATGTTGGTGCACATGCAGTCTGTGCTGTGCTCTGTGCTCTGGCCATCTGGGGTGGGACACCAGCAGATTTGGGATGGGACCTGCAGAGGTGTCACATTTTCCCTGTGGGGCTGTCATTGAGCTCAAATTTCAACTCAACAATTGGGATCTTGGGGGGTGGACACCAGCACAAATGACTCTGGGGTGCCCAGATGTGCCCAGATGTTGGTGCACATTGAGTCTGTGCTGGGATTGGCCATCTGAGGGGGGGGACACCAGCAGATTTGGGATGGGACCTGCAGAGATGTCACATTTTCCCTGTGGGGCTGTCGTTGAGCCCACATTTCCACTCAGCATTTAGGATCCTGGAGGGTGGACACCAGCACAAACCCCTCTGGAATGCCCAGATGTGCCCAGATGTCCTGCAGGTTGCAGCTGGACAAGGATCACCCATCTGGGATGGGTTTTCCAAGGGCACCAGTAGAATCAGGATGGGGCCTGCAGGGCCTCTTCCCCCTCGGAGCTGGTACCCACCCCGTGCTCCCACTGCCAGCACCGCATCCTCTGGATCCTTTTATTGAGAATTTCCCCTCCTCCATCCTCTGCCACTCCATGGTCCCATCAGTGCATCCTTTGGGGTCCGTTTTTTGAGAATTTTCCTCCTTTTCCCCAACGTTTTAGGTCCATTTATGGGGGATTTCCCCCCATCCTCTGCCACTTGATGATCCCATCTCCCCATCCTTTTTTATCCATTTATTGAGACTTTTCCCCCATCTCCCAATATTTTAGTTCCATCTGTGGGGGATTTTCCCCCATCTCCCCAACATTTTAGGTCCGTTTACCAGGGACTTTCCCCCATCCTCTGCCACTCGATGATCCCATCTCCCCATCCTTTTTTACTCATTTATTGATGATCTCCCCAACCTTTTGCACCCATTTATTGATGATTTTCCCCCACACTCCACCACTCCATCATGCCATCGCTGCATCCTTTTGCACCCATTTATCCAAAATTTTCCCCCATCTCCCCAACCTTTTGCACCCATTTATCAATGATTATCCCCTCATTCTCTGCCCTTCAATGATCCCACCACCTTTTGAGTCCATTTATTGAGGCTCTCCAGAACATTTTGCACCCACTTATTGAGGATTTTCCCTCCATCATCTGCCACTTGATGATCCCATCTCCCCATCCTTTTGGGTCCATTTATTGAGGATTTCCCCAACCTTTTGCACCCATTTACTGAAGATTTCCCCTCATCCTCTGCCACTCAATCATCCCATCTCCTTTAGAGTCCATTTATTAAGGATCTTCCTAACATTTTGCTTCCACTTATTGAGGATTATCCCCCATCCTCTGCCCCTCAATGATCCCATCTCCCCATCCTTTTGGGTCCATTTTTTAAGGATCTCCCCAGCATTTTGCACCCATTTATTGAGGATTTCCCCCCCCCCATCCTGTGCCACTCAATGATCCCATCACCACATCCTTTTTGGTCTATTTATTAAGGATCTTCTTAACACTTTGTACCCACTTATTGAGGTCTCCCCAACATTTTGCACCCATTTACTGAGGATTTCCCCCCATCCTCTGCCACTCAATGATCCCACCACCTTTTGAGTCCATTTATTAAGGATCTCCCCAACATTTTGCACCCATTTATTCAGGATTATCGCCCCATCTGTCACTCAGTGATGTCATCACCACATCCTTTTGGGTCCATTTATTGAGGATTTCCCCAACATTTTGCACCTATTTATTCAGGATTATCCCCCCATCCTTTGCCACTCAACGATCCCATCTCCCCATCCTTTTGGGTCATTTGTAAGGGATTTCCCCAACCTTTTGCACCCATTTACTGATGATTCCCCCCTCATCCTCTGCCCCTCAATGATCCCATCACCACACCCTTTTGGGTCCATTTATTGAGGATTTCCCCAACATTTTGCACCCATTTATTCAGGATTATCCCCCCATCCTTTGCCACTCAACGATCCCATCACCATCTCCTTTTGAGTCCATTTGTTGAGGATCTCCCCAACATTTTGCACCCATTTATCGATGATCACCCCCTCATCCTCTGCCACTCAACGATCCCATCTCCTTTTGGGTCCATTTGTTAAGAATCTTCCCAACACTTTGCACCCATTTATTCAGGATTATCCCTCCATCTTTTGCCACTCAATGATCCCATCCCCACGTCCTTTTGGGTCCATTTATTGAGTCTCTCCAGAACATTTTGCCTCCAGTTATTGAAGATTTCCTCCCCCCATCCTCTGCCCCTCAACGATCCCATCACCCCATCTTTTTTCACCCATTTATCGAGGCTTTCCCCCCATCTCCCCATTTCCCCACCAACCTTTTGCACCCATCCATGGCCGATTATCCCCCATCCTCTGCCATCACCCCCAGCCCGCCCTCTCCCCGCACCTTTCGGCTCCGGTACCGAGTTTCCCCCACCCCTTTCGGTGGCACCACGTCCCCGCCGGGATCCGGGGCACCCCGAGCCGGGCCGCGGGCTCTGGCAGCGGCGGCGATTTGGCCGATTTGGCATTCAGCGGCGGGAGCGCAGCCGTGGGGCCGGCGCCGCGTTATTAAGGGATTAGCAGGTTGTCTTGGCGCTCAATTGTAGATAAGTGCCGCGGTTTGTATTATCTTTTCACGCTGCACCGCGAAGGATGACAAAGAGACAACATGGGTGTCATGGCCTTCAGCATATCATTAAGGGTAATTTGTCTTGCGGGGAGGGGGAGGCGAAGGGAGAGGGAAGGAGAGGAGGCGAGGGAGGACAGGCAAAGGCAGCCTGGGAGGAGAGAGGGGATTAAAAACTAAGAGGGGAGATTAGGAGTGAAATGGGAACTGTATGGAGAGTCAGCCAGGCGGGGAGAGGCCGTGGCCGGGGAGGGGACCCGGGGGGGTCACCCTGGGACCGGCTCCGGTGCCGGGGGGGGCTCAAGGAAAAGCGGGGTTGGGATGGATGAGGCAGGATGGGGTGGGGGCTGCACGGACCCTCCTTTTTCTCCTGCACAGAAGAGCCGCAATCCCTGCCCAGCCTCTGTCACCAACATTAATCTGTAGTAAGGAGCTCCAGCTGGGTGCCCCGGGAGGTGGGACACACCCCAGGGAATCCAGGGAATCCAGGGAATCCAGGGAATTCACCTCCTCTCCATCACTGACTAACCAGCGCCATCAGCCCTGGGGCTTCGGGGGCACCGCTCAGGAGGGTCGGGGCACGGTGGCAGCTCCGCGGTGTCACCTGCTCCTTGTGCCGCCCTGCTCCTCGGTGTAACTCTGTTGTAACCCCACTTCTCCCCACCCCGCTGCGCCCCACGGCAGCTGCTCCCCCCTGGCCGAGCTCCAGAAGGTAAAGAAGGAAAAGGAGGAGTAGAGAGGGGAATTCTCACAGCCCAGGGCCGGGTTTGCTCCATCGATCAATCAATTAATCAATTAATCCATAAGGAGCATCGGCGTGGGGATCGATCAGTCGGGGCTTTTCGTGGGAATGGGAATCTGGAGACAGACAGACAGACAGACAGACAGACAGACGGATCCTCTCCCGAGGAGAAACCCCGCGGTGGCAGCTCCGGCTCCCCCCGTGCCCCTTCCCAAAGAACTCGGGGTGGGCAAATCCCTGCGGGATCCGGGGGGACGCGGCCATTCCAGGGGTCAGGGATGCCCGGACACCGCTGTGGTCGCCCAGGTGCCACCGCCCTGCCCCGACCTCTCCCTCCGCCGCAGGGCCCGGGTGTCCGGGGGCTGGGGACGGGGATCCTCCTGCACCCCCTCCCTCCCTTCCCTCCCCTCCCCTTCTGATAATCCTATTTTTGAACCAGGGGATTAGGATCAATACTTCACTCCTAATGCTGTGGTAATACAGTGTTACACCGCCAGCGCCAGTTCCCTGCTGAAACACTTAAGGTAGTTTAAACCCATTTGTGCCGGGGAGTGCCGTGAATCCACAACGAGCTCCGAGCCCGGCCGAGCTGAGCCGGGTGCCAGCCCGCACGGTGCTGCCCGAGGCTGCTCCTGGTGGCTACCAGGGAGCCCAGGAGGCCCCAAAAGGGCCACACCGAGCAGGGGCTGTGGACACCGGGGCGGCCGCTCGTCCTGGGGGTGCTGCTGATCCCAACGTGCCTCGTGCAGGGATCCCTCGTGGGAGGATCCTTCGTGCAGTGGAGCCCCTGGTGGATCCCCAAATTCTGAGTGTCCTCAGCTCTGAGTGTCCCTGGGTTCTGGGTGTCCCCAGCTCTGAGTGTCCCCAGCTCTGTCCCCCCAGCAGCTCTGGGTGTCCCCAGCTCTGTCCCTCCTGGCTGGCCCTGAGGCTGAGGGATCCTGTCCATCCTTGACTCCAAATTGGCCGAGGGGGTTTGAGCGGCTCGGGGGGAACAGAAACCAAAACATTTTCATCCCGCGCTAATTCATAATTAGCTCCGTTTTTATTAGGTGCTAATGGAGAGCGGGGATTTGGGATGGCTGGCACAGCTCGGAAATGCTGATTCACCCTGAGATCTCCCTTTTCTCAGGCCACAGCCTGCTCCAGGCAGATCCTGGTCAAAAAAAAAAAAAATCCCAGCCCAGCAAACGCCGGGAATATCTCGGGAGCTGAGCGGTGGCTCTGGCAATCATCCCTGGGATCCAGGGATCCACGGCGCGGAGCAGGCTGACCCTGCACACAACTCTGGGGACTCCCTGACCCCTCACAGGGTCATTCCCTCCTCTGTTCCCCAGGAATGGGATGCTCGTGACCTCTGGGATAAACTTTTCCCATCCCTCAGACTGAGGAGGATCCGGATCCGGCTCCTCTGCTCCAGGTACTTTTCAATTAAAACCAAAATATCCCCTAATAACCCACAGAGGGGTTTTTATTTCCTTCCCTTCTTTAATTTTATTTTTTTTTTAAATAAATCTATTATGAGGAGCTTAGAGATGGATGTAAAATCGGCCAGGGACGATTTGAGGATTTAGGGGTTGGCGCGTGACGAGCTGAGGAAGGACAATCCTGATGGGATTGGGATCAGGCTGGGAAAGGGACAACGAGCCCAGCCAGGGCAGGAAAAGGGAAAAAAGGGATCCAGGCTGGGAAAGGGACACTGAGCCCAGCCAGGTCAGGGAAAGGGGAAAAAGGGATCCAGGCTGGGAAAGGGACACTGAGCCCAGCCAGGCCAGGAAAAGGGAAAAAAGGGATCCAGGCTGGGAAGAAAACTCTGGAGCTGGGAATGAGGAGCAGGAGGGGTCCCGGCCAGCAGCGAGATCCCAAAGTGGGACCCCCTGAGCCGCTCCAGCCCCACTCCCAGCAGCTCCCGCCCCCCGCATCCCGTTTAGCATAAAAATCATTTTGGTCGGGGACCCCCGGCTGCTGCTCCCTCATTCCCAGGCATGGTGGCCCCCGCGGGATGGCAGCGCGGGGCGAGCAGCGTTTAACCCCCCCGCCAAGGGGAATTGGCTGCTTTCAGCGTCTCCCTGACCCCAAAAAAGACAATGAAATCGTGCACGAAACCAATAGATTTTAGCCACAGGCCTGCCGAGAGGCGAGAGGAATAAAATACAGATGGAGCCTCG
>CAJVGK010000099.1:20300-43388 GCA_910950805.1 Acrocephalus scirpaceus scirpaceus
CGCCTGGGTGGTCTCAGCCACTCCACGTGGCCTCCCAGCAGGACAATGACCTGGTCACTGTCCTGCTCCTCCGCGCTCCGGCCCCACGGGGCCTCCCACGCGCTGCTTTCCCTCAGCTCAGGACGGACACACGCCCGGGTGGGACAGACAGACACCCGGGTGGGATAGACACATGCCTGGGTGGGACAGACACACGGCCGGGTGGGACGGACACACGGCAGGGTGGGACAGACACACGCCCCGGTGTGTGCCAACACCCTGTCACTTGTCACAGCCACGCTCCTGCCCAGCCTTTTCCTGCTCCTTGGACAGCTCCGGCCATGCCGGCGGCTCTGAAGGGATTGATAAACAAACATTTTCTGTTTGGAGGATGAGGCAGGAACAGCCCAGCCACGAGGCTGCCACGAGGCTCTCACAGCCCCGGGACAAGCACCAGACTCTCAGTCACGCTGGAACAGCCTCTGACCTGGGAAACTGAGGCAGGGAAAGGCCTGTGGATGCGCAGGGTGGGATGTGTGAGCTGCCGTGCCCGCGGGCATCCTCTGCCAGCCTGGCATTTCCCTGCTGCCCTCCCAGCCCAGGCTCCCGCGGCGCTCTGGGCCCGGCTAATGACCGGCCTAATTGATCTCTGACGAGGCACCAGAGATCGATGCCGGATCCCGCTCCAAGCTCTGCGAAAAGCCATTTCTCCTGCCCGGCCGGGCAGCACCGCCCCTCGCCCGCAGGGAAGCGCCCATCGATCGGGGCAAGGATCGATGGGGGGGAGAGGGGATGGAGGGGAAGGGCGGCCACCCCCGCCGAGGGGACTGCGGGGAGCATCCCCCGGCAGCCCTTTGCTTCAGCCCCGGGGCACCGCAGGCTCCGGGAGCTCCCCCCGGACCCAGCGGGTCCGGGCGTGGCTCCTTGTCGCCATTCCAGGAGCGAGGGGGCTCCTCCCTGGCACCTCCGCCTAGAGGGTCCCGGTGGCCCGGGAAGGGACGGGGCAAACAGGCCCGGAGCTCAGCGGTGCCGGTGAGGTCACAGCGCCAGCAGATCCTCAATGATTTCCTCGCCTGACTCTTCCCCCCCTTGTTCCTTCCCCTTGTGTCCCACCGGCCGAATTTGACCTAATTCGGTGCAACCGGCCGGGGTCTTCACTTGTCAGTGCCCCCCTCCTCCCCTCTCCTTTCACTGGGGTTTAAGCCTTTTCACTTCGTCTATTCACTCCAAAACTAATCAGATTAAAGCCCTGCCCGGGGCGCTGCCTCCCCTCGCACAGATTCACCCCCTCACCCCCCTCTCCCCTCGCTTCACCCCCTTTTTCCCCTGTCAGGTTTTGGCAGCCAACTCCAAGGTCCGGGCACGGCCATGCCAGGGGTCAGTGGTGGCACCAGGTGTCCTTGTGTCCCCAGGGAAGGGCAGAGTGGGGGGTTCTGGGGGGACACGAGGGGGAAAAATCTTCTGGAATGATGGGAGAGCACGACAGGGATGAAGAGGGTGGCAGGACAGGGATGAAGGCAGCACCGGCCAAAGATCTCCAAAGCCATCCTGCTCTTTGGAGAATCCCTCCTCCTCCTCCTCAGCCTGGCTTCACATCCCTGCTAAAGGAGCATTTAATTTAGGAGAAATTTAGAAAAAATGGGGTATTTTTAAACTTTTTCCCCTCTTTTCACCCAGAATCATGAGTGGGTGAAGCCAGGACCACAGTGCTCACCCTGGACAAGACCCAGAGCCAACATTGGGGTCACCCACCAGTCCCTCACACACCCTGGGACCCTCCACTCCACAGCAGCTTTAGGGGAAAAAAAAAAAATCCCCACTAGAAACTTCCTGGCCTCATCGCACGTGCTCCAGCCCCAAAAATCACCCAGTGCTCCCACCTAAACCTCAACCATCGATTTCCATCCCCTTGGCCCAGCTCTGCACACAAACGCATTCGCCACGGCCCCCTCCCCGGCAGGGATTGTATGCAAAGGCGGAGAGGGGGAATGAATAATTCATCCCCGCTGTCTTTCAGAATTACACTGTGGAAAAATAAATCTGAGACTACTATATATATATAAAAAAAATAATAATAATAAAATAAGGGAGGAAGGAGCCGGGGGCGCCGGGAGGCAGCGCTCGGTTCGCGGCCCCCGCGGCCGGAGCGGGGATGCGGGGATGAAAAGCGCCGGCGCGTCGTGGCTCCTCTTCCATTGAGCGACTCCACATTCAGGTCCGTGCGGAAACCACCGGAATCCCTTCCTGTGCTTTGTTCTGCGGCCCTTTCAGCGGGGGCTTACGGGGCTGGGCAGGGGGCGGCGGGGAGAGGGGGCGCAGGGCTTGGGGAGGGGGGGGCGCCCTTTGAAGAAACTCACTCATGCGTTCGGCTGGTTGAGTTCAAGGGGCGGCGGGTGGGGGGCGAGGGGGGGCTGGGATGGGTGAGGAGGGGGCTGGGATGGGTGAGGAGGGGGCTGGGGTGGGTGAGAAGGGGCTGCCCTGGCCGGGGGGGCTGCACTGGGGTGAGCAGGGGCTGTGCTGGAGTGAGTGGGGGGCTGCCCTGGGTGAGTGAGGGGCTGCCCCAGTGAGTGGGGGCTGCCCTGAGTGAGTGGGGGGCTGCCCTGGGTGACTGCCCTGAGGTCAGCAGAGAGCTGTTCTGGTGGTGGGGGGGCTGCTCTGGTCATGGGGTGAGTGGGGGGCTGCCCTGGGTGAGTGAGGGGCTGCCCTGGGTGAGTGGGGGGCTGCCCTGGGTGAGTGAGGGGCTGCCCTGGGTGAGTGAGGGGTTGCCCTGAGTGAGTAAGGGGCTGCCCTGGGTGAGTGAGGGGCTGCCCTGGGTGAGTGAGGGGCTGCCCTAAGTGAGTGGGGGGCTGCCCCGGATGAGTGAGGGGCTGCCCTGGGTGAGTGAGGGGCTGCCCTAAGTGAGTGAGGGGCTGCCCTGGGTGAGTGAGGGGCTGCCCTAAGTGAGTGGGGGCTGCCCTGGGTGAGTGAGGGGCTGCCCCGGGTGAGTGAGGGGCTGCCCTGGATGAGTGGGGGGCTGCCCTAGGTGAGTGAGGGGCTGCCCTGGGTGAGTGGGGGGCTGCCCTAAGTGAGTGAGGGGCTGCCCTGGGTGAGTGAGGGGCTGCCCTGAGGCAAGCAGGGGGGCTGCCCTGGCCGGTGCCCCCCCTGACTCAACCAGAACCCCCTCAACACCACCCTGGCAGCGCCTCCGCAGTCCCAGCACGGACGAGGGACGCTCTGCCCCATCCCCGCCGGGTTTTGGGCCATGCCCTGACCCCTCCCGGTGCCCGGAACGCCCCGAACGGGACCGGCCGTGCCCGCATCCCCCCTCGCAGCCGGCGGGGGCCACGTGCAGCCGCGCAAAACGGGGAGGGGAGGAAGCGGGAGGCACTTTAATTTGGCTATTTAAAAATAAAGAAATAACGCAGGCTTTGAAAGCCCGGAGGGGTCCCAGCGGAGGGACCTCATCCCCCCTTCAAAGGCCGCCTCTGCTTTCTTCCCCCCGCTCGCAGCACACAAAGGTGCACGAGCACTTTCGTCTCTGTGGAAAGACCTTTTTAATTGGTTCCAGGCAGAAGGTTAAAATCTCTCCCCTTCCCTGTGCGCTTGGCTAAGAGGGGAAAGGGGGGAAAAGGGGGGAGGCAGGGAGGAAGGGTTGTGTGGAGGCAAAACAACTCTGCCCTGGTGTGAAGGGGCTGAACCGGGGCCAGTGTCCCCAACATGGGGTCCAGGGTCACTGAGGGTGACACGGATCCAGGTGGGAGCAGGGGAGACCCAGGGGGGTGTGGTGGGGGCACTCAAGGGGCTGTGCCAGGCTCTGGGGCAGGAGGTGCTCCCGGGAAAAGGGAGATGTGAGCTGTGAGGTTGCTCGGTGCTTCCGTGGGAATGCAGGGTTTGAAGGGTTTCTGCAGATTCCCAAAAAAATTGGGTGGAAATGTGGTGCCTGGGGTGTTCCCATGGGGAGGAAGCTGGGCAGAGCAGGAGGGAACCCAAGGGGCTGCTCCTATGAACACAGAGTACCCTCAGCACATCCCCATTCACAGCAGGGTGGGCCCAGGATGGCATTGGGTGAGTGACCCCAGCCCCTCGCCACTCCCATCCCATGGCACTGCCACTGCCACCATCCTGGCCCTGCCATCCTCCTACCCCTGCCACGCTTCCAGCATTGCCATCCTTCCCCTGCCATCCTCCCAATCCTGCCATCCTCCCATTCCTGCCACCCTTCCAATCCTGCCATCCTCCTATCCCTGCCATGCTTCCAGCATTGCCATCCTGGTCCTGCTATCCTCCCAATCCTGCCATCCTCCTACCCCTGCCATGCTCCTGCTACTGCCATCCTTCCATTCCTACCATCCTTCCAATTCTGCCATCCTCTCAGTCCTACCATCCTCCCATTCCCGCCACCCTTCCAATCCTGCCATTCTGCTATTCCTGCCATCCTCCTGGTCCTGCTGTCCTCCCAGGCCTGCCATCCTCCTACTCCTCTCATAATCCTATCCCAATCCTCCATCCTCCATCCCAGTATCACTATCCTCCCAAATATTGCCATCTTCTCAATCCTGCCATCCTCCTATCCATGTTCCTGCCACTGTCATCCTCCTGGTCCTGCCATCCTGTTATTCCTGCCATTCTCCCAATCCCACCATCCTCCCAGCACTGCCATCCTCTCATTCTTGCCACCCTCCCAGCACTGCTATCCCCCTGTTCTGTCATAGTTCTACCCCAATCCTCCATCCTCCATCCTTCATCCTCCATCCCAATACTGCCATTCTTTTGGTCCTGCCATCCTTCCAGCCCTGCCATCCTCTTGGCCCTGCCATGCTCTTGGTCCTGCCACCCTCCTGGCCCTGTCACCTTCCTATCCCTGCCACCCTCCCGGCCCTGCCACCCTCCCAGCCCTGCCACCCTCCTACCCCTGCCACCCTCCCAGCCCTGCCACCCTTCTATCCCTGCCACCCTCCTATCCCTGCCACCCTCCTATCCCTGCCATCCTCCCGGCCCTGCCATCCTCCCAGCCCTGCCATCCACCCAGCACTTGGGTTTCCTTTCACGGAAGGGGGAGCTGAGAAAAACGCATCAATTATTGAGCCGGGGCGGCGAGCCCGCCGCGTCCCCCTTGCTGATGCCGCTCAGGTAGAGCCGCGCGAGCCGCAGTCAGACACCTCTAACACGATTAAGCTGCAGGGCTCTGCCAGCGCGCTTCAAGGTCAACTTCTCCGAGGCTGACAAAAGGCACGGCGGGCAGCGGCTCCCCCCGCCCCCGCCCGGGGCGGCAGCACGCTGGGGACGGGCACCGGCAGCCCCGGGAGGTGGCACCGGGACCAGGGGAGCTCCAGGGCAGCATGGCAGGGGTCCCACGGGGAGGGGGATGCAGCGCTGGGGCACCCGGTGGGATGGGGGGGATGCCGTGGTGGGGCTCCCACTGGGATCAGGGTGCAGCGCTGGGGTTCCTGCTGGGATGGGGATGTGGCAGAACACTCAGAGGGATGGGGATGGAACGTTGGGGCTCCCAGTGAAATGGGGATGTAGTGGTGGAGTCCCCAGTGGGATCAGGGTGCAGTGCTGGGGCTCCTGCTGGGATGAGGATGCAGTGTGCAGGAGGCTCCCAGTGGGATCAGGGATGCAATGCTGAGGTTCCTGCTGGGCTGGGAATGCAGTGGTGGAGCTCCCACCGGGATGGGGATGGAGTGCTGGGGCTCCTGTTGGGATGGGGATGAAGTGCTGGGGGCTCCCAGTGGGATCAGGGTGCAGTGCTGGGGCTCCTGCTGGGATGGGGATGCTGTGGCAGAGCTCCCAGTGGGATGAGGATGCAGTGGTGGAGCTCCCAGTGAGATCAGGGTGCAGTGCTGGGGGCTCCCAGTGGGATCAGGGTGCAGTGCTGGGGCTCCTGTTGGGATGAGGATGCTGTGGCCGGGCTCCCAGTGGGATGGGGATGCAGTGGTGGAGCTCCCACTAGGATCGGGATGAACTGCTGGGGCTCCTGTTGGGATGAGGATGTTGTGGTGGAGATCCCAGTGGGATGGGAATGCAGTGGCCAGGTTCCCAGTGGAATGGGGATGCAGTGGTGGAGCTCCCAGTGGGATCAGGGCACAGTGGTGGAGTTCCCAGTGGGATGAGGATGCAGTGCTGGGGGCTCCCAGTGGGATCAGGGTGCACTGCCGGGCTCCTGTTGGGATGGGGATGCAGTGGCCAGGTTCCCAGTGGGATGGGAATGCAGTTCTGGGGCTCCTGCTGGGATGAGGATGCCGCGCTGGGGCTGTCACTGGGAAGGGGATGTGGCACCCCAAGCCCAGGACAGGGACCCGCTGTGTCCCCCTGCAGCAAAGCTGCTCCTGTCAGGCCGTGCAGCAGGAGTGGGTCCAGCCCGGCCGGCTGCACGTGGAGCAGGAATTGGATCCAGATGTTTCCCCAGCAGCCGGAAACGGTTTCCCCCCCATCCCAAAAGTGCTCGGCAGCCCCTTGCACCGCCCCACAAGGCCTCGGTGGGGACCAGCACGGAGTGGAGCAGAAGTGGCCGGGATCCACCCCGGCATGGCACAGGCAGCAGAGGGACCGGGCAGCTCGGGAGGGGACAAGGGTGGCAATGCCAGCTGTGCCGTGGTGCTCCTGCACTCAGCGTTTGGGTACTCACAGTGACAGGACCCCCGGGGTGGCACAGCCACCTCCACCCCCTGCTCATCCTCATTCTCATCCTCATCCTGCTCATTCCCTTCCAAAACCACCCTGCTCTCGTGCACAGGAGGGACAGCCACCCTGCCACGCTCCACCAGCACCCCTGCAGCAGAACAGGGATGGGTGCCCACCAGGACAGGTGTCCTCTGGGTTGGGCACTCACCATGCCAGTCCATAAAAACCCCCAAATCTCAGCATGGGAGGATCCAGCTTTGATATTTTGGCTCACATGCATTGGGGAAAGGTTGACAGGCAGCTCCAACAACGGGGTGCACGACACAGGTCACCCCCAGCACCATTCCCAGAGGTCTCCCAAAGGACACCACAGCCACAGGTCCCTGTCACCACCTCGAGCCATCTCCTGCTTTGGGGAGGGTTCTCAGGGCAGTGGGATGGGGTTGCAGCTTTCTGGCCCTGTCACAAGGGTGAGAAAAAACACCTAAAAACCTCAAAAACCCCGTTTGAGGAGCCAGAACCTAAATTCCCCCCCCTCTTCCGTTATTTAAAGCCCATCCAGCTCCCAAGTCCTGCAATGATGCAAGAATCTCAATTACCATTAAAAGAATGCGTTCCTGCTCCTCCATTACGGAGAAAAGCCTGAAAACCAACCCTTGGGAATTCCACAACTCTAGAAAGAAGAAAAATAAAATATTCATGTAATTTAGATTATTTAAAACCTGGCAGTTGGTAAACCAATCTTTGCACTGGAGAGAACTGGGGCTGTTCACACCTTGCCAAAGGCCAGGAATGGGTCAGGGCTGGAAAACCCAATTGTGGCCACGCAGATCCCGGTGCTACCCCGGGCACCCCAAGCCCAGGATCCGGCGTTAAATGGGTTTTTAAACACCTCTGAGCTCGTGGGATGCAGCGCTGTGGAAGGACAGCGGGTTATTTTTATCGTTGCATTAGTTCCAGTTTAATTGCCGGGATGTCATTAACGGCACGGAGCAGGGTCCGGGCGTGGGGACGCTGACGTCGGCGTGTCCTGTCCCAAACCCCAGCGTGTGCCTCTCCTCCCACCAGCAGAGCTTGGTGACACCCAGGGACAGCAACCTTTGACAGGGGTCATCAACCAGGGCTGGACCCTCCCAGCTCATCCTCTCCCAGCCCAGACGCTCCTTGTCCTCCAGCTCCACCCAGCAGCTCCAGGGAAGAGGATTGTGGCTCCCTCCAGACCTTCCTCCTCCTCTTCCTCCCTCCATGGCGGGTCCCAGTTCCCTCCAGTGCTCCACAACTGGGAATTCTCCTGCTGTCCCTGATTCTCCAGCCCCAGGGCTCCATCATGTCCCACCAGCCCATCCCACTGGGACCATCCCCCTGCCCGCTCCCTTCCCCAGCCCCTCTCGGAATTCCCACATCCCCAACAGGGCCAAACACCCCTGGTTTGTGCCAGAGCCAGAGGCTGGCATGTCTTGGGTCACCCAGAGCTGGGACACACACTCAGCCCTTCCCTTGGCAGGAAACCTCCCACTGGTGCTGACCCAAGAGCTTCCCAGCCCTGGCGCTGAGCCAATCCCAGGTTTCACACCCCAGGGGGCTGGGGGATGGCACTGCCATGGTGGGGACCCCCTGCTGTCCCTGTCCCCTCTGTGCTCACACGGAGAGCACAGGGGGACAGAGCCACTGCTGAGAAATCACCTTGGAGGAAACCAAAGCTGACCCCACTAATGTCCCCACACGGGAATGGGGACATTGGAGCCACCCTCCCACTCCTGTCAGCCATGTCCCAGCCAGGTGTGATCCCAACAGCTTCTTTCCACCGGGAAAGACAAAACTGTGCCACCAAAGGCTGCCCAGAGCTTTGGATCATGCCCAGCACAGTGTCCCCAACCCAACAGGGCATGGTCACCCCTCACCCAGGCCTCACAGCCCCCTCCCAGCCCAGCAGCCCCCAAAATGCTGGATGGGATCGGACACAGGATGTGGGATTTACTGGGGGCAGTTCCTCATGGAAGCCTCCAAGCAGTCAAGGTACCAGAAGTGCCCGAGCAGGCTGGGCAGGGATGGACAGTGTCACAGGGAGGTGACAGTGGCTTAATCCCAACACAGGGATGGCTCCCAGCAGGGAAAACCCAGCCAAGGAGGATCAGGCCCAGGTGGACACACTGGGGAGCCGGGACGCAGAGCTGCACCCCACAATCTGGGACACCCCCCGTGCCCACTCCCCTGCACCAGGGCCTCCCAGTTCAGCACTGGGGAGGTGACACCTGGCAGGGACAAAGCCACATGGCTCCTGCAGAGACCAGTGACGTTCCTGGGTGGATTTGCTTTATAGGGTCAGGGAGGAAGGAACCAGCGCGGAGATATTTAAGTGGCGTTTCAACCATCGGAAAAAATTAGAGTCACAATATTAATTAATCCTCAAAGCACTTTACGAACATTAACTAATTAAGCCTCCCAACCCCTCTGCGAGGTGGGAAAGGTATCATTGTCCTCGTTTCACAGCTGCGGAAAACGAAGCGCGCGGAGGTGACGTGACTCGCCCAAGGTCGCTGCCAGCCAGGCAAAGGTGGGAACAGGATCCCAAAATCTGCCCCTCACTCCTCAGCAGGGCAGGACCCAGCAGTGCTGGGAACCCTGGAGCTCAGGAATGCTGAATTCCAGCACCCTGAGCCAGGTCCCAGCACCCTGATCCCCACCCAGGGCAGGGTGGAGAGGGACAAACCAGGATCCACATCCACAAAGGGACATCCCGAGGAAAAACCCACAAGATGCCGGGGCAGGGAGTTAAAACAGAAACCACGGAGGGGTTTTATGGAAAGCCCCACAGACCCTGCGCGGTTTAAAAGCGATTAGAGCCCTGCCTGGGTTATCAACCGGCGTCTCAATCCCGCGGCATCGATCCGGATAATAGCCGGCAATTGTTCAGATACAATATCATAAAGTCACTTTAACTACAGCCATAAAGCTTCCCCCGCCTGCAGCACCGCTGGGCTCCCCGCGTCGCGCCGGGGACAGCGCTGGGGCCCCAGAACCGCCGGCACGTGATCGGGGCTGAGGATGGAGGGGGGACCCCTGTGGGACCCCCTGAATAGGGACAGGGTCCTCAGGATCGCCCCCTGCTTCCCCTGCTGGGAGCAGAGGGAATGTGGAGCCCCACGGGGCTCCCCTTGGTGTCGCTCCTGGGAATCGGCAGTGCTGGGGCTGGGGAGCTCCTGAGTAGCTCCTGAGATGTGATGTTTCAAGTTTTAATCCATGGGATTGACGGGAATTAGGAGAAATGGGGGTGACCCCAAATGTCCCCATAGAGCAGCCACAATCCCCCTGCTCCCATGGTTTGTCCTTGTCCCCAGCACAAGGAGCTCCCGGCTGGGCGGTGTCAGGATCTGGCACCTTCACCTCCTTCCCACCACCAGCCCCCCATCCCAGGGTGTTCCCATTCCGTGCTCCCTGCCCTGGGTCACCGGGAGTGCCACCGGAGGACACGCTCCGAAGGTCACCGCCGGAGAACCCCGCCGGAGAACCCGGATTCCTCACCCGCCGCTTCCTCACCCTCCGCTTCCCACTGCTTAATGAGCACAAAATATTTCCATGTTGCCAATTACTTGGTTCGTTTGTGCTGCTGCGGGCAGCGCTGGCGCAGGGAAAATCCCCCCCGGAGCCAGCCTGGCCCCCAGGGAGCAGGGAGAGCCCTGGCTGGGTCTCCCCAGGGCTGAGCATCCCCACCCTCACCACGCACCCGACACCCCCCGGCCCCCTCGCCCTGGGGTCACCGTCATCATCACCTTCCTATCGACATTCCCGTGTCCCCAGTGACATTCCCATGGCCCCAGCGTGACACTGATGCTGCAGTGGGAAAACAAGCCCTTCCTAGGATTTCAACAAGCCTTTGGGAGTCTTGGAAAAGGTTTTGGAGCCGTTTTTTTTGGTTGTCCCCCAGCAGATAATGGTTTGGGGTCCAACCTCTTGGTGCCACTTTCCAGCACGGAGAAAACCCCGAGTGGCACCAGGGATGTGCCAACCTCAGGCAACCCCAGATGGGTCCATCCCTTCTCCCATCACACCCCCACGCAGGATTCCCTCTCCCCTGGCCTGGAATTGCTGCTGTGACCATCACCACAAATCCATTCCAGCAGGTCGGTCCCGGGAGCCGCGTTCCTCCCACCTGCGCCCATAAATCTTCCCTCCACCCGGAGCAAGGAAGTGATTTATAAGGTGGAATAAATATTACAACGTTCAAGGAAAAACATAAAAAAGTCACAAAAATCCATCCAGCTGGATTCCCCTCCCATGGGAATGGGGTCTCAGTGACACCAGGATTTTGGGGCAGCGAGGGACACGCCGGGAAGAGGCCGGAATGAATTGGGGTCTAGCGCTGCCAAACCACCTGGATGCAGGAATCAGCCACGGATCTGAGCCACCGTGCCCCCACACAGATCCCAAAGCAGTGTGGAAGGAGCTGGGGGGCTCCAGTCCCTCATCATGGAGCCCTGGGCTCCGTGGACACAAACGAGGGACTTCACTGCGGACACCCCAATCCCTGCTCCCGGCTGAAATTCCCGCATCCAGCCCCGGAGTGGGCGGACGTGCAGTGCAGCAGGACATGGCGCTGTGAGAGCCATGTCCTTCTCCATCTCTCAATCACTCCACCAACATTAATTCCCTAATTTAGCCCCTGGCAGCGATCCTCACCTTACCCACAGAGAAACTGAGGCTGGGGGAGGGAGAAGCCATTTGTCTCCGGGTAATGAGCTGGAAGCTGGATCCAGGATCACCCCCAGCTTGCAGGATGAGAGTCCCTGCTCCCGATCCAAAGCTTTCTATCATAAAAGACAACATGATGATTTATGATTATCATTAATCAGCTTTGAAATGGAGTCCAGATTATCCTGGAGTCCAGATCCCGGCTGCGACACTGAGCTCCGGACATTCCCCCACTGCCAGCGCTCGGCATCCCAGTGTTGGGAAGAGCCAAGGAACAATGGAAAACTGCAGACAGCAGCGGGATGAGCTGGGAGAGGCAGTGGTTGGGTGGCTGGAACTGAGGTCCACTGACCCCAGGAACCATCACGGAGAGGGGAATGCTGGGAATGCCAGGAAGAGCAGGCAGGGAAAGCTGGGAGCTGGTCCGAGCTGAAGGTCACTCGCGGCAATGAACGTTAGGAAGGCTGGCACTGGTTGGGCTGGATGCTGCCTCCAGACCACACATCCTGCAAAAGCGATCCCTGTTCCCAAACCTGCTCCCAACTCTGCCAATTTAGCCTTAAATCCCACCTCAAAGGGTCAGGAGCAATGCCAGGGCTGTGGCAGGGCACATGATCCCGGTGTTCCACAGGACTCGGCACCCGCGCGACTCCGGCCAAACCAATCCCCGCAACCCCGCGGTGATCCAACGCGGACATGGACAGAGCCTGGAGCCAGAAGCCATTTCTATTCCAGACAGGCTTGGATTCTCTGTTGGAAACCACACAGGAGCACCATTTTGACCAGCATTTACGGCCGGGGCGGGTGCCAGAATTCCCGTGTGCCAGTGCCGCATCTGACGGCGGTTCTGCAACAATGGGACAGTCACTGGGACAGTCACAGGCACAGCCCGGCAGGGCTGCGGCTCCATCCTGAGTCCCTCAGCCAGAGCCAGAGGGCAGCAGGTTCTCCCAACCACCCGGCATGAAGGATCTTGAAAAAGCCAAGGAGAGAGCCCGGAGTGTCCCCAAGATGGACACCAAGCCCTGGAGCATGAGGCTGCTTCAGAGGGAAGAATCGTGCAGGGTTCAGGATAACAGTAATTTCCCAAATAAAGGATTTGGGAGCTGACCCAGTCCTCAGCAGCAGCATGGGAAGGGGATGGGGAAGAGCCCCCACCCTAAAATGGGGATCCCAGGATCTCACACAGGGGTGAGAGAGCAGCTGGACAGACAAAGAGAGGGAATTCCACTTACAGGGTTTGCACAGGTTTTTTAAAATGCAGAAAAATGGTGAAAAGGCAGGAAAAAGCAGAGCAGAGCAAAGGGAAAATTGAAACATCCAAACACCAGGAGGGAGGGGAACCCTCCGGGAGAGCATCTTTTCCCAGTAGCATCTCTCCCACCTCCCGCTCTGCTCCCCTGGATGCCCTGCTCAGTTGGTGCTGAGAATTGGAAGGAATTTGGGAAAAGCCCCTTTGGAAGGGTTGGCACATCGGCCCTGGCTTGGGCGGCTCCAGCACAGCGTCAGGTAAAAATAAAACACAATTTGTTGCACAATGTGAGAAGAAGGGGTCGGTGAGCAAACCAGGAAGGTTTGTGGGATGGGAAGCTGGGAATTCCAGCAGAAAGGCCTGGATTTGGAAAAAGCTGAAATTCCTGAGGTGAAGGGGGAGAGGGGCTGACAAAAGGTCTTTTAGATATCCAGGAAAAGGGAAAATAACGGCTGTTGTATTGTATAAAAGCACCGATCATTCCAAAATAACCTTGGAATAAAAAACGCCCATCCCAGAACAGGGCAGCTCCGCCAGCACAGGGTGGGGATGGAGGGATGGAAACGGACACACGGACACGGCCCAGGCAGCTCCACCAACCCAACCCGGCAGCGCTCCGTGATCCGGCACAGCCGGGGCTGTGCCAGCATCTCCCGACCCTTCGGAAGCCGGGTACCCCCGGCCTCCCCCCGCCATCCCGGGGGGCTCTGCCCCGCGTTTTTCCACTCAATTTCCTTCCCGCGTCGGCAGGAGATAAATCCCTCTGCCGAGGCAGGCGGCCGGAACGGCAAAGCCAGCGGTGCCAAGTTTAATAAGCAACCCTGATCGAGAATCCAGATAATAATTGGGATTATCGAGCTGGCTGGGAAAGAGCTTCCTCAGCTCCTGACGGCACCAGCGCCCGGCACCGGGGTGACAATGACACCCGTGGGGTCTCCAGTGGGGATGGGACATTGACGGGAGACTGGGATGCTCCCGAGGAGCAGCAAAAGCGCATCCATCATCGAATAGTAAAATAAAATCAAAATAATAAACCTCTTTTTGAGTGTTCCATGCGCAGTCAGAACCTGCTGCACAAGGGATCCTGTGCCCCCAAAATCCTATGGGGAGACCCGGGGGCCCCCAGCTCCATCCCCACTTCTGCAGGAGCTTCCCTGCATCCCGATTTTGGGGGGGTAACACGGAGCCAGCACCGTCCCAGCGCCTGCGGAGAAGCTCAGCCGCCGAAATAATCCCGTCGCGGTTGGATTTTGTGCAGGGCACGAGGTCCAGGGGCTTTTTTTCCTCAGTGGAAACAGGATTGGAAAAGGAAAGAATTGGGATTTTTCGAGTTCTCTACAGGGTCAGGCTGATTTTATTTTACTGCAAATATAAATAGGGGTTTTTGATAAATAAATAATAATAAAAAAAAGACAGTCTAAATAAAACCCCCCTGGAAGACACGGCACGGAATCCGGAATCCTGGCAGGAATAGCTATAGCGGGGCTGAGTGCTCTGGAATATTTGTATTTGCTGTCTAAACACTTTATCTCTTTCCCAGCACATGGGTGAGTTTTGCTCCCGTGTAATGTTCAAGGAAAAATAAACCGAGACAGATAATTCCTCCTCTTCTGCAGGGGGAAAAAGGAAAATCTGACAAAACTTGGTTACATTGAGAGAAACAGCAAAATATTTCCAGGGAAATTCGGCCGAACGCCAAGGAAAGAGATGGAGGAGGAAACTGGGATGTGGCAGGAGGAGGAAGCTGGGGGTGAAATGGGGCTTCCCCATTCCCAGTTATTAAAAATCCCCACCACCATTTATTCCCTTTTTTTGCCAAAGTCGGCGGCGCTGGGAATCGAAGCCAAAAGAGGTTTGGGTTTGGCACAAAAGATCCAAAATCCAGAGTTGGATTCCTGGGGGATTTCGGGGTTGGTGGGGAAGGAGCTGAAACAAAAAGTCCATTCCTGGAGTCAAACAAAAAACGGTATTGAGCGACGGTGTAAAACTCGGCGGATCCTGGGAACGCCTCGGCAGCGCGCTGGGAATACCGGTGCTGGGAATAGAGGTGCTGGGAATACTGGTGCTGGGAATAGAGGTGCTGGGAATACTGGTGCTGGGAATAGAGGTGCTGGGAATACTGGTGCTGGGAATACCAGCGCTGGGAATACCGGTACCAGCATCCACAGGGAGTGGCGGCTCCAGGTCCAGCACCGGGATGGTGTTTAGTGGGACCAACCTGGTATGGGCATCTCCGGCGTTTGCACGGACACACGGGTGTACCTGGAGGTCACTGCAGGAAAAATGGGAAAATCCCACAAAACAAGGCCAGAGCAGCTGGAAACGTCAAGGACAGCGGAAAAATGGGAGGTCAGGAAGAGGTGATGTAGAGGGAGCGTAGGGATGTATCCCACAGGATCCCACCACGTCATGAGTTTATCCCATGGGATCTCACCACAGCACAGGTATATCCCAAAGGATCCCATGTATCCCACGGGATCCCACCATGGCACAGCCCCACCAGGACAGGGCTCGGCCCCGTGGCCGTTCCTCTCCCAGCAGCGGCATCGCTCGCTGCTCCGCTGGGCCTCGGGAAGCAAATACTGGAAGAGGGGAAAAATTTTAAAGGGGAGGAAATAAAAAAAAAATAGTCTAAATCCCTGCTCCTGCATCCCTCTCCCTTCATTAATGACCCAAAGGAAAATGTCGAATGGATCCGAGCGGGGCTGGGAACGGGAGCGCGGATCTCGCTGCCCCGGCGCTGATTGGCTTCACCAGAGCCGAGCGCCATCGATCCCGGGCTTTGTGCCGCGGATGGAGACGGATCCATGGGCAAGCTGGGCCAGGTGGGGTGATCCCAAAACTGCCAGCACCTCCATCCCCTCGGAAGGGCTCACTCTGGACCCCTCACTGCCTTGGGCACCCCGCATCAAGGGCACAGGAAGGCGAATTCATTCTTCTACCTTCATTATTATTGCAGGGAGTAAATTTTCCTCCCTTGGAATATTTTCCCCCAGTGTTGTTGCTTTGAGCGCCTCATCCCCCTCTGAAGTTCAGGACCCCCTACCCCGTGCGGGGGCACAAAGCCTCAATCAGAGCAGGGCAGAGGCTTTCCCAATCCCTGTGGGAAGGATCCTCTTCTCCCCCATCACATCTGCGGCACATGGAGGAGCCACGGGAGCCGCCGCAACCCCGAGGGACACGGGGGATATTCCAGGGACAGAGCAGGATGGAGGATGCTGAGCCCAAAGTTCTGCTCTGCATCCCAACGGGGACAAGGACACTCCTGGACACTCCAGCCAAAGTGGCGAATCCCATCAGGATCAGGGCTCATCCCAGCCTCTTGCCAAGGCATGGGATAAATTCAGAACGGGATAAGGTCAAGAGGGAAGTGAAGGAGTGGAGCAGGATTTGTCCAGCACATGAATGGGATAAGCTTTAAGGACCCCTGGTTTGAACACCCCCTCCAAAATGAAGGATGTGCCCTAAAGGTGACACCGGTCCCAGATGGGGTGGCAGGGAGGTGTCACACCAAGGAAACGCCAGGGATGCTCCCAGGCTCTGACCACCACCACAGCCCTGCCTTGCCAAAATTCACAGGGCTTTGATTTCTCCACGGGTTTGGGGCTCAACAAGAAAATTTTGGCAAAATCACTTCCCAGCCACCCTTTAGGATGAAGCTCCAGGCTGGCAGCTCCACGGCCGCGCATCTCCCCACCACCAACCCCAATTCGCACGGTCGGGCAGCACAGCTGAAGCCATCGGGTGACCCCGTTGGTGACCCCGGTGGTGACCCCGGTGGTGACCCCAGCCCTGCCCTCGCCCCCTCCCAGCACAGCCCCCTCACATCCCCCCACAGCCCCCGCTCCTCTCAGCTTTTGAGCCGGGAGCCTCATTAGGAGGTAATTAGCTCCGGAACAATGGGAAGCTCTTTAGCAGCCCAGGCACAGCGGCAGCAACAAGCCAAGGGGGATCGAGGGAGGAGAAATAAATAAATAACAACACTGTGACCACCCGGGAACAAGCCAGGACGGAGCAGGGACACGGCCCAGCGCTGCCCGATGGGCTCCATCTCACTGCCCTGCTCTCAGCCTCGTCCCTTCCCGCTTTTCCTGCCGGGATCAAACCAGCCCTGGTGCATCCCACACCCAAACAGCCCCATGGGCGCCGTTTCCCCGACAGACAGTGGGAACAGCCATGGGGTCCCCAAATCCAGAAGGGTTGGGCTGGTGGCAAAGAGTCTGGACTCACAGACACCCCTAAACAGCCCTGGATTTGGAGGGGGTGAGGTTCAAAAATCCCTCTGGAATTCATCTGGAAAAGGCCAAAGTGGTCACCGGCTCACCCCAACACTTCCCCAGCTCTGGAGAATCACGGAATCACTCGGGTTGGGAAAGAGCTCCAAGATCATTGATTCCAAGCCATGATCCAGCCTTGGAGCACGGTGCTTCCCCCTGCACTTGCAGAGGCCAAACAGGGCCTGGTCCTGGTTTTGGGATGGATCTCAAGCAAAGGGAAGCGGCCGGACATGGGGATGAGCACCAGGTCATGGCAAATGGGGAAAAGGAATTTAAACACCTCTTAGGGGCTGCAGGTAACAGCCTCCGAGCTGCTTGCCTTCCATAAATCCCATTAAATCCAACGAAGCGGGGCAGGATCTCTGCCCCGAGTGGGGAAAACCAGCTCGGATCAAAAACGGAGCCTCAGAAATCATGATTAATATCTAACACAAAAGAACCGAAATTGTCACCATCAGGAACGAGGAGCTATTTAAGGAACAATTGCTGCAATTTTCCAGCCAACCCAGCAGCTGAACCTTGTCAGGCACAGGCAGGTACAGCTCCAGCCGGCTCCTGATGTGGCACCGGCACGGACAGAGCTGGACAGAGAGACAGCCCTGTGCCTGGAGCCAGGTAAACCCACAGCCAGGAACATCCTGGAGCCCCCAGGTAGGAATTCCAGGGGAATGTCACACAGGGGTGGCACAGCATTGCCGGACAGGGCGGGTTTTGGCATTGGATTATTTGTGTGTGCAAAGTGTATTTATGTGGGGGGGGAAGCGAATAAACACCCACATATGTAAATAAACATGTAATTTATATAAATATATTTGTATGTAAATATATATGTATATAAATACATATGTCTTTCTTTATCCAGCAGCACTTTCAAAGCTTTCCAAGATATCTGAGGGCATCTCTTACCCCCTGGACTGCTCCCACTGCGTGTCCCCCCCCCAGTCAGGACACCCCGAGATCCAGGGGGGGTCCTGGGGACCGTCTGACCCTCCGGCAGCTCCGCATGCCCCCAGCCCATCCTCGCATTAGGATGCGGCGCATGGCCGGCATTTGGATACCAAATGTGCAACCAGCAGGGAATGTAATTGCGGTCCCTGGAAAGGGACAGGCGGAGACGGAGACGGGCACGGAGAGAGAATCCTGTCAGCGACGCCGGCCCGGTGGTGTCTGCTCTCCATTAACCACTCGCCGCAGCCCTGGGCTGGTGAGGAATTGCTAACACGGCTTAACGGGCTGGAAAAGAGGGGTGGGAAGGGCTGGGAGTGATCTCGGCACAAAGGGAGAACAGAAGGAGGAAAACTAAAAGAGCAGGAATTACACAGGACGAGGCCGAGCGCTGGCACACCCAAACACCCCAACGCTGCTCTGGCACCCCGAGAGGGGGCTCGGCCTGATGGGGACACAGGAACAACCCCAGTGCCAGGGTTAAAATTCACATTAAAACCACTCCATGGGAGGAACAGGGCATGTTTCTTTCAGAGGCTGATGTGGGCCCCAGGATGATGCCTGTGGGAGCAGGGAGGGGGGACAGAGAGAACTGGGGACATGTAGCAGTGCAGGTGACCCCAAAAGTCCTGGCCAGAGCCAGGACACAAGAGGTTTTGGGATCCAGCCCCACTCCAACATGGAGACATGGGTGGGATCCTCCAAGCTGAGCCCTCTCGCTCGGCCACCCCTGTGCAGCACCAAATTCCTCTGGAAAAAACAGAGGTGACGTTGTCTTTGCTCCCTTGATGGAGAGGTGGCACACGCAGCCACCAGCGGCCTTGCCACAGCCCCTCATGGCACACAGGTGGGCAAGTTGGCCCTGGCTTGGGGGGGTCAGTGGGTCATGGTCACGGCCACGGCTCTCCTGGCCACGGCCACCACACTCCAGACTCTCGGACAAAGCACCGGCGACAGGCCGGCGCTGGGGCTGCAGCTCCAGGAGAGGGGAATGCAGGAAAAAGGGGCACAAAATCCAATAGGATTGGGAATGTGATCTAAATCCCCTCCAAGACGTGCCCCATTCACCCCAACCCCATCACCCCTGTGGCAGAGGCACATTTCCCCCCAAAGGACCCCCCAAAGTCCTGCTCTGCCATCACCGCTGGCCCTGAGCATCACCTGGCTCTGTAAATCCCCCTGCCAGAAACCATTTCTCCGGTTCCCGATCCCAGGATTGGGGAGTGCAGAGGAGCAGAACAGAAATCCCAGCTGTGCTCACAAACCACACCGAAAAAATAATACAGAAATCAGCAAAAGAAGCGTTTGGAGGCAGCGCCGTGACCTCGGCGTTAAACCAGGCCAGGGGCACGATCCCGCCCGGTCCCAGGGATCTGTGAACGGAGGGAGGAGAACCCCCAGCACTTTGCACATTCCCACCGTGGATCCAGGCACACGGCAGTGACCACGGGATTGCTGCAGGAACACCGACCAGCATTCGGGAATGACGATTCCCTGCCCGTCACCCAGCTCTCGGCAGAGCAGGGGACGGCAACAAATCCCAAACCCTCCGTCCTTCTTTGGCCTCCCCGGGGTTTCCAGCACGGCCACGAAGTCGTGAGTCAGGATCACAGGACTGGGGACCCTCTGAGGACAGGTCACTCCTTCCCACAGACCCTTTCCCCCATAGCACAGAGGTTTTCCCTGATTTTTTGCCGCACGGTGCCGCGCGCCGAGACATCCACCCTAAACCCGCTGCAGTGTGGGGGGCAATGGGGGCCAAAACTGGACACCCCAACCCTCTGGTGATGCTGGACACTCCAGCACACCCAAATCGACCTGGTTGGCTCCCAAGGCAAATCCAGCCTGGAATCCTACGGGCAAGCGGCTCCCGCACCACCAGCCAGAAAACACGGAGTAGCGGCGGGTGTCGTGCCGGACCCCTGCCCGCAGTGCCGTACCCCTGCCCGCAGTGCCAGCCCAGGGAGGAGCCCCAAGGTCCCATCCATGGGTGCATCACCCCAGACACAACCAATGGATCCACCCATGACCGGCCTGGCCGTGGCCATCGGATCCACACCCGGAGAGCGACCATCGGCAGCGCCTGTACGTGCCACGGAGCAAAAATCCACACTTCCACACGGTACCGAAACTGCCCGTTATTATATAATTCTACCTTCATCATCCTTCATGTTTTTTTTTCCTGGATAACCCAGGAGTTTCATCCAGCCAAACGTTTTTCCCAGCGCATCCTCACAAAACCATTTAAAAATAAAAATAAACCTTGTAAATCCACAGCGAGTGGTTAAATCTCTCCCCAGAACAGGGAAATTGCAGCATCCCGAGGTACCACTTATTTTTAATTTAGCCCCAATTATGAAATATAGAATTATTCTAATCTGGGCAAATCATATCGACCATGAGATTTATTCCTGTCTTTTATAAAATATAGATTGCTGTATAAACCTGAGGAAAAATATTTAGCGGCAGAGAAGGTCTGTGGGTTCAAACATTTTAACCTTGGGTCTTTTCCTCTTTTTTTTTTTTTTCCAACCCCTTTTTATTTCCCTCTTACTAAATTAGGTGTTGGTGGGGGGGGAAAGAATGAAAATGAAGGATCAGAAAACACATAAATACGGTTTTTCTTCATTTTTAAGAATGAGACGGTCTTGTAGTAACTCCAGAGAAAAAATAAACCCACCGCTGGGTTCAAAAAGGGAATAAGCAGGAAACTCAATGGCAATTTCAATCTTTGCAACCCCTAATAAATTGCCTCGAATTCCGAGAGCCGAAGGCGCAGGCGGGGAGCGCTGGCGACACGGGGCGCTCCCACATTGGGGAAATTTGGGTCACATCCCGGAGCCAGGCGCTGCGGACGTGCCTGCTGAACCCACCAGCCATTGTCTGCTCTTCCCTCCCAGCCCCTCGCGCTTCCCTCCGCTCCATTTTATTTCCCCCCACCCTCACTCCTCGAAAATATTTTCCCTGCCAACAGCAGATTTAGAAATGTATAAATATATAAATATATATGGAATAACGATCCGCCGTGGATTTTTCGAGGAGAAATCGGCGGCGGCTTCTACGAGGGGGTGAAGGGGATGGAGACGACGCCATCAGCGGTGCTGGGTCCCGGGACGCCCGTCCCCAATGGCCAAGGGGCTACTTTTGGCTGTTGGCACCACCGTTGGAGCCCTTGGGTGCCAAATCCCATCCCCAGGAACCCTTGGGCGCCAAATCCCAAACGTCAGAACCTTTGGGCGCCAAATCCCAGCCATAGGAACCCTTGGGTGCCAAGTCCCAGCCACCGCCCCAACCACCCTCATCTCCAGGATGCCAGAGTTGGATCAGGGGGGAGTCCCTCACACATGTTTGGCATTTGGGAGAACAAAAGAAAAGAGCCCAAAGTGTGGGAGCTTGGGGTGGGGGGTGCAAGCACCAGGAGCCGAAATCAAAAACTTCGCAATGGGCAAAACAGAAAAAAAGAAAAAAAAATTACGAGGAAAAAAAATATAATTCCCTGGCTCTTACAATCCCCCACAAAAATGTGAGGGAGATAATAAAATCCATATGCACCGCGGGCGGCCCGCGGCGCAGGCACCACCGCCAAGGCACCGCCACCAAGGCACAAAGGGACGGGCTGGCCCCAATTTTGGGGCGGCCAGAGGGGCGTGGGTGGGTCCCCCCAAAGGGACGTGTGGAGGTTGGATGGACACCGGGTGCTGCTGAGGGACCTCGGCCCCGCGCACGTCCCAGCGCCGAAACACCGCCAGGAACTTTACCCAACTGCGCCGGTGTCCTCCAGGGAGAGAAGGTGGCACCGAGGGTCCCCTCATGGATGGCAGCAGGGGATGAGGACCCGGAGCTGGAGGAGCCGCCTCGCGTCGCTGGCAGCCCTGGGGACGAGGACCAGGCCACGCTGTGCCACACAGGGCCACTCGTCAGGCAGGGACCAAGGGGGACAAAGAACCCCTGGGCTGACCCAGAAAATGGGACAGCTCAAAGCCACAGGGGCTGCACCCACCGAGCTCATCCCTCACCGCTCACAGACACTGCCAGGCTTGGGAGAACTTTGAGAAATTTTGGTGGAAATGGGGGTTTGATGGCTGTTTTTTTGTTTTTACAGGAATCCCCACAAACGGGCCCGTTCAGACCCCAAAAGGTGTCCCCAACACAGAGGGTGGAGGGTCCCGAGGGTCACAACCACCTGAGCATTCCCAGAGCAGAATTCCTCCCGCTCCCAACTCACCAACAGTTTTCGGCTCCTCAAAAATCATGAACAAAGAAATACGACAGAAACGAAACTCTTGCCCCCAAAATAAAAACATTTGGTGGGGAAAAAAAAAACACACAGAAAAAAATCGAAATTCCAACTGGAGTCAGGAACCGAAGCCAACTGTGGGGATTGCGCTTCCAGGATGGGAATGACCCGGGAGCAGCAGGGCCGGCCATCCCCAGCCCTGCACGCCCCATGCCCCCCTCAGGCCCGTTTTGCCATTTTTCTCCCCAAATCGTTCTTCCCGACCCCCCCGCAGCCGCAGCCGCCTCTTTGGGCGGATTTTGGGGGTTTTTTTTCGCAGAACCTTCATCCCGGGAGAGGGACCGGGGGGGACGGGGTGGTGGGGGGAGGAACTTGAACTTCCCCGAAGTTGGGCGCGGAGGGGCCGAGGCGCAGCCCCCGCCGCCCCCGGGAACGCGCCCCGAGCCCGGCGATGCTCCCGGCGCTGCCGCAGCCCCCGGGGACGGCCCGCCCGGGGCCTCGCGGGAACTTTCGGGGGAGGGAGCCCCGGGGACCACCCCCCCCTCCCCGGGGCCACCCAGCCCGTTCACCGGAGCCCACCGGGGGCTCGAGGGGAACCCGACCCGCCACGGGGCGGCGGCGGCCGCTGTCACCGGGCGGCAGCGGGCGCTCAGCGGGTGTGTGCGCGGGGGGAAAACACCGACTGGAAGTCGGGCGCCGAGGCCGCTCCCGCCGCCCCCCCCGCCTCACCTGGGATTGCTCCGGTTCCAGTAGACGGCGTACCGGTCCGAGATAACTTTCCCAGTCTCGTCGGTCCAGACGCAGACGCCGAGGAGCGCGGCGAGCAGCGCGGCCGCCCCGCAGCGCACCATCGTCCCGGCGGGCGGCGGGCGCGGCTCCGGCCGCTTCACGGGGCGGCGGGGCCCTGGGGCCGGCCGGGGACGGCGGGCGGGGGGCGGGCGGCGGCGGCGGGCGGGCGCCCAGCCCTCACCATCGCCCGCGGCCCCGGGCGCCGTCAGCGGGGGGACTCGGGGGCGGCCGCGGTGCGGCGGCGCCGGGGCAGCCGCATCCCGCGCTCCGGCGGCGGGGACCGGCCCGGTTCCCGCGGCACCCCGGGATCGCCCCGG
>CAJVGK010000100.1:0-42756 GCA_910950805.1 Acrocephalus scirpaceus scirpaceus
AACTGTGAAAGCTGCGTTGCCGAGTTCCTGGTGGGATTGATGAGTTAGGATGGTGAACCAGCTGATGGGCTGTGTTCTGCTGCCAGATTTATCTCTGCTGTTGCTAAACTGCTGCCTTTTTCCCTTGTTTGCCATCTAAGACATCTCCTTTTTCAGGGATGTAACTTTCTCATACTGACTGTGCAGATTCCAAGGAGTGTTTGGCCTCAAAGGAATGTTTCTCCATTTGATTATATTTTCATTTACAAGTAACCTGGGAACAAGACTCAACTGTACTCTTTTCCATGAGGTGATTTAGCTGTGCCCGTTGATCTCCATGCCACTTTTTTCTTCTTTGCGCTACCTTGTCCTTAAGGAACTGTGGCTGGTTATGGAATATGTGGGGAGAGGCATTTTAAAGGATGTTGTGGCTGAAGGAGAGATGGCAGCTGTCAGTCAGGCGGTGAGGGATCTCTCTAATGCTTCCCATGCCATGGACAGGCTGGTCAGGGCAAACAAGTGATAAGAACAAAAACCCCTAATCTGCCTTCACTTAGATTGATGCAACTCTAATGGTGTTGGAGCAGCAGCTCTTGCTCTTGGCCAAACCATGTTCTGTTATACTCACCATTCCCTCATCATCAGCGCCGTAGCCTGCGGCCACCTCCTGCACAGCCCCATGTTCTTCTTCCTGCTCAACCTGGCCCTCACCGACCTGGGCTGCATCTGCACCACTGTCCCCAAAGCCATGCACAATGCCCTCTGGGACACCAGCACCATCTCCTTCACAGGGTGTGCTGCTCAGCTCTTTTTCTTTCTTTTCTTTATCACAACAGAGTACTATCTCCTGACCATCATGTGCTACGACCGCTACGTGTCCATCTGCAAACCCCTGCACTACGGGACCCTCCTGGGCAGCAGAGCTTGTGCCCACATGGCAGCAGCTGCCTGGGCCAGTACCTTTCTTTATTCACTGCTGCACACAGCCAATACATTTTCCCTGCCCCTATGCCATGGCAATGCCCTGGGCCAGTTCTTCTGTGAAATCCCACAGATCCTCAAGCTCACCTGCTCACACTCCAAACTCAGGGAGTTTGGGCTTCTTGGAGTTAGTGCCTTTTTAGGACTCAGTTGTTTTGTGTTCGTGGCTTTCTCCTATGTGCAGATCTTCAGGGCTGTGCTGAGGATCCCCTGTGAGCAGGGACGGCACAAAGCCTTTTCCACCTGCCTCCCTCACCTGGCCGTCGTCTCTCTATTCCTCAGCACTGTCATCTTTGCTCATCTGAAGCCCCCCTCGATCTCGTCCCCATCCCTGGATGTGGCCCTGTCAGTTCTGTACTCGGTGGTGCCTCCAGCCCTGAACCCCCTCATCTACAGCCTGAGGAACCAGGAGCTCAAGGCTGCAGTGCGGAGACTGATGACTGGATGGTTTCAGAAACATAAAATTGCCGGCTAGTTTCTGCAAATCACTTGTAATAAAAGCCATGTTTGATACTTCATGTTTGTAAATATACAGGTTATATTTCTTTGGTTGTTTTTATTTTTTTTTAAACTTGTTTACAAATAAATCTCATTGTTTGTGCCATTTTTTTTTCTGTTCTCTCAACCTTCCCTGTAGCCACCGACTGTGGCAATGAGGGGCTGTGCTCTTGGTGGCTTTAAAGGAACTCAAGGATGTCCCAGCCAAGTTTTCTGCAGAGAATTGGTTCCCTTTGGTTCCCTTCTCTGCAGCTGCAGCAGCAATGTCTGTGTGCAGAGCTGGGGGCAGATCAGTGCTGGCACAGCAGCTGTGCCCAGCAGCAGCAGCAGCAGCCCTTGGTGTTGCCAGTGCTGCTGCCGTGGCCCTGCCCCGCTGCCCTGCTGGCCCTGGTGTTGCTGTAGGGCCTGAGTGCTCTCGGGGCCCGGCACAGTGCTGGGGGTGGCAGTGCCGGGGCTGCAGCAGGGACAGGCCATGGGCACTGCTGGGGCAGCGCTGACGCCTCAGGCCAGGGCCTGGGGGCTGCAGGCTCCTTGCCCAGGCTCTCTCCAGAACACTTTGCCCAGGCCAATGCTGAGCACAGAAAAGCCCCGGGAGCAGCCCCAGGCTGGCCGTGGGCAGGCTGGGGCAAACAGCATGGCTGGGGCTCTGCAAGGTGCCTGGGGGAGACAAGGGGAAGGAGCAGCAGAGCAGGGGCTGATCCATCCCCACTGCGCTGGACACCCCAGGGCAGCATCCCACAGCGTCCTCATGCACCTGCCAACAACATCCCCCCTCTGCAGCCCTGGCTTCTTCCCCAGCTCACACAGGTGCCGCATCCTTGCAGGCACAGACACGGCAGCACTGCCTCAGGAGCCCCTGTTTGCACTGCCCAGAGCAGGCGTCAGCACCCCCATAGTGTTGGTGTGGGGAGATGAAGCTGAGGGAGCACAAATGCCATCAGCCCCTGGGGCCAGCAAGGGCTGGGGGACAGCAGGGAAACCACTCAGGTTTGTGGTGGCCTCTGAAGTCCCACAGAAATTTTGTTCCCATCAGCTGGGAGTTTCCTGTGCCACTGCAGACATTGCTCAGAGCCAGGGCAGCCACTCCCAAACTTCCCTGACCATTTCCTTTGCTTAACCTTGGCTTTCTTTACACTTCCCTGTCCAGATTTCTTCCTCTTGCCCACCCCTGTTCCCTCCCCTGTAAACAGCCCATCCCTGGTTGCCCTTTCCTCTCTGGCCCCACTCCCCATTTCAATTCCTGAGCTGGCATCATGGGAATGTCCCTTGGGGAGCAGGATCATCCTCCATGTGCTTCAGGAATTTTCTGCAGGCTCCTGTAGTGCCTCCTGCTGCTCCCTTGCCAGAGACACCACAGGCCGGGGGGCCCATCTGGGCTGGTGTGTCTGGCTGTGGGGCTCCCTGTTCTGGGCAAGGAGGAGGAGCTGCAGAGGCTCTGCAGGACTGACAGGATGGGCTTGGGGGCTGTGAGGAGAAGCTGAGGGACCTGGGCTGCTGGACCTTATGAAGAGGAGGCCCAGGGCTCCTCCTGCAACTGCTGCAAGGGTGGTTTGGAGAATCACAGAATCAGGAAGGGTGGAAAAGACCTTGGACATCATCAAGTCCAAGCTGTGCCCTGACATCACCTTGTGTCCCCTGAGCCTCCTCTTCTCCAGGAAAAACAACCCCAGCTCCCTCAGCCACTCCTCACAGCACTTGTGCTCCAGACCCCTCACCAGCCTTGTTGCCCTTCTCTGGACACGCTCCAGCCCCTCCATGTCCTTCCTAAATTTTTGGCCCAGAGCTGGACACAACCCTCGAGGTGCTGTTCATGCAGTGCTGAGCACAGGGCAAGAATCACTGCCCTGGTCTTTCTGGCCACAACATTCCTGATCCATGGGAGTGCCAGGGTTTGGATGAGGGAGATGGTGAGCAGGGCATGGGGACAAATTCTGATTGATTGTCAGCCATGAAGGGTCTTGATTTTCAAATCTTTTCAGACTGCATTAGCAGGTGCTGGGCATGAATATCAATTGCCATTGCTGATATCAATCTATAAAAATGAAAAGAAAGTTTAACAGGACAAAAAAATTGTATAAACAAAATTATAGTAATGTAAAAATAGTATATCCACTTTGAATAGACTTCTCTAATCTGCCAGATTGACCACAGAAATATAGAAAACTGAAATTATTCCCAGGGGCTATTCTTATTTGGGTGTTTTTAACAAACTTTTTTGAGCTTTTCTCACTGAATTCCAGAACTGAAGAAATCAAGAAAGAAGAGACCTCTGCAGTATTGAAATTAGTCAGCAATATCCAAGGTGCTGAAGAGCCATCCTGATCAGAGCAGCAATGAACAGAAATGGGCACAGCTTTCTGGCTGCCCCAGCTTTGCCATGGGCCCTGGGCCTGGAGCAGGAGCAGCTCTGGAGGGCCCCAAGGCCGCGGCTGTTGTGCTGGCCTGGGCAGATGGGATGGCAGCAGGGGCTGCAGAGCTCTCAGCACCTCAGCCAGAGGGGAGCAGGGCACACAGGGAGCCTCCTTTTCCCTTGGCCCAGCCCCTTCCCCATGGCTGGGGCTGAGTCCTGTGTGAGCTGCAGCTGCTGCTGTGCCCTTGCCAGGGGCTGAGGCCGTGGGGCCCCTGCCCAGAGCAGCCTGGCCTGAGCAGAGCTGTGGGGCCAGAGGCGGCTGGGCTGTGCTGGGGAGAGGCCCTTGGTGCTGCCCAGAGCTCAGGGCAGCTGGCAGAGCTTGGAGGGAGCTGGGCTGGGCTGAGAGAGCCTGGCAGAGAAAGCATCAGTGTCCATCTCAGCCTGGGTGAGCGTGCAGGGGCAGGACTCAGCCCAGGCCTTGTGGGGCAGGGCCAGCGCCTGGGGAAGGCATTGAAAACAGGCAAGGGCACAGAGAGGAGGCTGCTCTGTGCCCTTGGTGGCATGGCCAGAGCAGGGAGGGGGCCCAGAGCATTTGTCGAGGCCATCCTCTGTCCCCAGCCCTTGCCAGCCCTGGCTGCTCAGCCCAGGTTTGCGGGGCACTTTGGCTGTGGCCCAGCTCCATCCTCCTGCGGGGCTCAGGGCCTGTTGCCGGCCATGGCCAGCCCTGCATGGCCTCTGTGCTGGCCCAGAGCCCGGCAGAGCCCGGGGCAGGGCTGTCTGTGCAGGCCCACAGGTGCCCCGGGCTGTGCAGGAGCTGGCAGAGGCTGCCCAGCAGCTGTGTCCAGTTCTGGGCCTCCAATTTAAAGTCATGGAGGGGCTGGAGTGTGTCCAGAGAAGGGCAAAAAGGCTGGTGAGGGGTCTGGAACACAAGTCCTGTGAGGAGTGGCAGAGTGAGCTGGGTATCTTTATCCTGGAAAAGAGGAGGCTCAGGGGAGACCTTATCACTCTTTGCGACTCTGTGACAGGAGGGTGCAGCTAGGTTGGTGTCAGGCTCTTTTCCCAGAGAACAGTGACACAAAAGAGGACAATGCCTTAAGCTTCAGCAAGGGACAGCTGAATAGTCGGAATTTTTTTTCACAGGAAGAGTGATTGGGCATTGGAATGAGCTGCCCAGGGAGCTCCCGAGGGACTCCTGGAATGAAGGAAATATGTCTGACACCTTTGTGGTGCCCCTTGGGAGCAAGAGGCCATTGTGCCACTGTGGAAGCAAGGAGACCATTGCTGCACTGCCAGACCTCATGGAACAAAGGATCCATTGTGACACTGCAGGGCCTTGGGGCACCAAGGCACCATTGTGACACTGCAGGGCCCAAGGATCCAAGGGACTTTGTGACACCAAGGGGTCCCATGGAAGCAAAGGGACATTGTGACACTGGGAGGCCTCATTGAATCATGAAGACCATTGTGGCACTCTAGGGCTTCATGGAACCATGGTGACACCAAGTTGGGTGGGAGTGTTAATCTGCTGGAGGGAAGAAGGGCTCTGCACAGGGCCCTGGACAGGCTGGATCCAGGGCCCAAATCCTACAATGTGAGGTTTAACAAGTCCAAGTGTAGGGTCCTGCACTTTGGCCACAACAACCCCTGCAGCACTACAGGCTGGGGACAGAGTGGCTGGACAGCAGCCAGGCAGAAAGGGACCTGCAGGGACTGATGCACAGCAGGCTGGACATGAGGCAGCAGTGTGCCCAGGTGGCCAAAAAAGCCAATGGCTCCTGGCCTGGATCAGGAACAGTGTGGCCAGCAGGAGCAGGGCAGTGATTCTTCCCCTGTGCTCAGCACTGGTTGGGCAGCACCTCGAGTGCTGTGTCCAGTTCTGGGCCCCCACATTTAGGAAGGACATGGAGGGGCTGGAGCGTGTCCAGAGAAGGGAAACAAGGCTGGTGAGGGGTGTGGAGCACAAGTCTTGTGAGGAGCGGCTGAGGGAGCTGGGGTTGTTTTTCCTGGAGAACAGGAGGCTCAGGGGAAACAAGGCAGTTTCAGGGCACAGCTTGGACTTGATGATGTCCAAGGTCTTTTCCAACCTTGCTCATTCTGGGGTTCTCTGAAACCACCCTTGCAGCAGTTGCAGGATGAACCCTGGGCCTTCTCCTCACAAGGTCCAGCAGCCCAGGTCCCTCAGCTTCTCCTCACAGCCCCCAAGCCCATCCTGTCAGTCCTGCAGAGCCTCTGCAGCTCCTCCTCCTTGCCCAGAACAGGGAGCCCCACAGCCAGACACACCAGACCAGATGGGCCCCCCTGGCCTGGGGTGCCTCTGGCAAGGGAGCAGCAGGAGGTACTGCAGGAGCCTGCAGACAATTCCTGCAGCACTTGGAGGATGATCCTGCTCCCCAAGGGGACGTTCCCATGGTGCCAAGTCAGGAATTGAAATGGGGAGTGGCGCCAAAGAGGAAAGGGCAACCAGGGATGGGCTGTTTGCAGGGGAGGGGAGACGGATGGGTGAGAGGAAAAAAATTGTACCAGGAAAGAGGAAAGAAAGCCAAGGTAAAGCAAAGGAAGTGCTCAGGGAAGTTTGGGGGTGGATGCCAGGCAGCCCTGGCTCTGAGCAACAACATCTGCAGTGGCACAGGAAACTCCCAGCTGATGGGAACAAAATTTCTGTGGGACTTCAGAGGCCACCACAAACCTGAGTGGTTTCCCTGCTGTCCCCCAGCCCTTGCTGGCCCCAGGGGCTGATGGCATTTGTGCTCCCTCAGCTTCATCTCCCCACACCAACACCATGGGGGTGCTGACGCCTGCTCTGGGCAGTGCAAACAGGGGCTCCTGAGGCAGTGCTGCCGTGTCTGTGCCTTCAAGGATGCGGCACCTGTGTGAGCTGGGGAAGAAGCCAGGGCTGCAGAGGGGGGATGTTGTTGGCAGGTGCATGAGGACGCTGTGGGACGCTGCCCTGGGGTGTCCAGCGCAGTGGGGATGGATCAGCCCCTGCTCTGCTGCTCCTTCCCCTTGTCTCCCCCAGGCACCTTGCAGAGCTCCAGCCATGCTGTTTGCCCCCAGCCTGCCCATGGCCAGCCTGGGGCTGCTCCCGGGGCTTTTCTGTGCTCAGCATTGGCCTGGGCAAAGTGTTCTGGAGAGAGCCTGGGCAAGGAGCCTGCAGCCCCCAGGCCCTGGCCTGAGGCGTCAGCGCTGCCCCAGCAGTGCCCATGGCCTGTCCCTGCTGCAGCCCCGGCACTGCCACCCCCAGCACTGTGCCGGGCCCCGAGAGCACTCAGGCCCTACAGCAACACCAGGGCCAGCAGGGCAGCGGGGCAGGGCCACGGCAGCAGCACTGGCAACACCAAGGGCTGCTGCTGCTGCTGCTGGGCACAGCTGCTGTGCCAGCACTGATCTGCCCCCAGCTCTGCACACAGACATTGCTGCTGCAGCTGCAGAGAAGGAACCAAAGGGGGATCTCTGCAGAAAACTTGGCTGGGAGATCCTTGAGTTCCTTTAAAGCCACCAAGAGTGCAGCCCCTCATTGACACCGTCTGTGGCAACAGGGGAGGTGGAGAGAAACAAAATGAGAAATGGCACAAACAATGACATTTTTTTGGTTGATATTATTAAAATAATAAAACAAAGAAAAAGAACCTACAAAATGAAACCAGCAATAATTACCAAGAATGACATTTATTAAAAGAGATTTGCAGAAATTGGCAAGCTGTTTATGGTTTCTGAAACCATCGAGTGATCAGTCTCCACACTGCAGCCTTGAGCTCCTGGTTCCTCAGGCTGTAGATGAGGGGGTTCAGGACTGGAGGCACCACCGAGTACAGAACTGAAACTGCCAGATCCAGGGATGGGGAGGAGATGGAGGGGGGCTTCAGGTAGGCAAATGCACCAGTGCTGATGAACAGGGAGACAACGGCCAGGTGAGGGAGGCAGGTGGAAAAGGCTTTGTGCCGTCCCTGCTCAGAGGGGATCCTCAGCACAGCCCTGAAGATCTGCACATAGGAGAAAACAATGAACACAAAACAACCAAATACTGAACAGACACTAACAGCCATGAGTCCAAGTTCCCTGAAGAAGGATTTGGAGGAGGAGAGCTTGAGGATGTGGGGCACTTCACAGAAGAACTGGCCCAGGGCATTGCCATGGCACAGGGGCAGGGAAAATGTACTTGCTGTGTGCATGAGAGCATTGAGAAAGGCACTGGCCCAGGCAGCTGCTGCCATGTGGGCACAAGCTCTGCTGCCCAGGAGGGTCCCGTAGTGCAGGGGTTTGCAGATGGACACGTAGCGGTCATAGCACATGATGGTCAGGAGACAAAACTCTGTGGAGATGAAGAACGTAAAGAAAAACAGCTGCACAGCACATCCTGCATAGGAGATGTTCGTGGTGTCCCAGAGGGAATTGTGCATGGCTTTGGGGACAGTGGTGCAGATGGAGCCCAGGTCAGTGAGGGCCAGGTTGAGCAGGAAGAAGAACATGGGGTTGTGCAGGAGGTGGCCGCAGGCTACGGCGCTGATGATGAGGCCGTTGCCCAGGAGGGCAGCCAGGGAGATGCCTAGGAAGAGGCAGAAGTGCAGGAGCTGCAGCTGCCGCGTGTCTGCCAATGGCAGCAGGAGGAAGTGGCTGATGGAGCTGCTGTTGGACATTTGCTGTCTCTGGGCATTGGGTACTGCCATGGAAAAAAGGACAGTGGAGGGTTAGTAGAGATACCTTTAGACAGAATCAAAACCATTTCCAATACAACCTCCCCTGGCACACACAGATACGCTTTTAAGAGTTCTGCAGGTTTTTTTACAAGCTCCCCCATATCTCTTCTGGTATTCTTGGTTATAAAACCCTCAGCATTTCTGCTGCCCCCAGGGAGAACAGAACAAGTTATGTGAGGCAAAGTGATTGGTGCAGAGTGAGGGGACGTGGTCTGTCAGTTGTACCTGTTCAGAGTTACTCTGGGCTTCAGCCTCTATCAGGTGGAGGGTTATCAGCTTCCCATGTTTCCCTTAAAAAATCACCGGGCACTGCTGACAGCAGATGGATCCACCACAGCCCAGCTCCACTTTTGTAGCCAAGGACTCACATTGCTCATTTCACCGACCCAACAGCATTTTCCGTGTCACAACACCTCTGCCTTTCCCCGTGGGTCTTTCAGATAACACAGATAACTCCAGGACAGGTTTGCATCCTAGATTGAAGCTCCCAGCTTGCACTGAAATCTCAGGGACACTTCCAAGTGTCATTAGGGTGGCATTGGACTAAGGGAGATGCAGCTCCTGCCCTGGCTGCACTGACAGCATTGCCCACAGCCGGGCAGTGGGGACAGCGTCACCCTGAGCCAGCTGTGCCCCCTGCCAGAGCCCCCCAGTGCCAGGCAGCTGCTCCCAGCCCTGTGCTCTGCAGAGGGAACTGGGCCCGGGGCTGCACAGCTGCCCCACGGCTCTGCTGCAGCTCTGCCTGCACAGGAGGGGCTGCACGCCTTGGAGCCCCGGCCCTGAGGGCAGAGGCTTGGCTGAGGGACAGGAGGGAGGGGGCTTGTTCAGAGGGAGGGACTGCACTGGAGGGGCTCCTATGGAGATCTTTGAACTCTCCCTGCCACAACATTTCTGGGGTTTGTTTTCTCTCATTGCCTGATCTTCTCTCTGCTTCCTGGAGATTTTCCTCCTGCAGGTGTTTCCCCGTGGCTGAGCTGTCCCTGCCAGCACTCCCAGAGCCCAAATCTCTGTGCACTCTCCTTGGCCCTACAGAACCCTGCCTGATTCCAGGGCACTGGCTGGGGGCAGGTTCTGTTTGCAGCTTGGAGAAAGGACAGCTCAGACTAAGCCTGATCACTGAGAGTTAAGATGTCCCAGGGACTTGAGAAAATTAAAGGTAACTTTATGATTTGTTCCCCCTCTCCCCCACTAGCTGAACTTACAAAATGAAATAAAAGTTTCGAGAAATGTCCTCATTTTAAAATAAATCATTTTCTTGGAAATATTTTGCAGAGTGGGCAGAAGCTCTCAGTGTTTCAGAGCTTCATGAGCATTTCACCTCCCCAGCACAAGAAATACTCATAGAATGTACTCACACAGTCTGTAGGCATTGGGATGTTGCAGCTTGAGGAGATCACTGCAGGAGCTGCAGCTGCATTGTCCTGCAGCCAGAGGTTCCTGTGCCAAGGGCTGGCAGTGATTCTCCCCCAGTGCCTTCTCAGCCCCTTCCCAGCCCTGAGTGATTGAAGCTCTCTGTGCCTGTGTGCTGTGCCCGGGGTGGCTGCAGGCAGTGCCCCAGCCCTGCTGGGCTGGCAGAAAAGCTGATCATCCAGAGAAATGTGTTTTTAAGCTCTTCTTGGTTACCAGGATCTCCCTCTGGATGATGAGCTCAGCCCAGCTCAGCAGCACAGACACAGCACAAGGACTTTAATGACCCTCTCAGGGCTTTGTGCTGAGGCCCTGAACATCAGTCCCTGAGAGGGAGATGAAGAAACCTCTCCAGAACTCCAAGTCAGAAGTTACCTCCAAAGTTTCTGGAAGTTTTAATGGGTCCCACTGAGGGACACGACACAGAAAGTGTCCCCAGGCCCCAGGCAGAGCAGAGAACTGCAGGCAGTGATGACAGGTGGGGACAAAGAGAAGCCAAGTCTGGGTGCCCTGGGCCACAGCAGCCTCTGTGCCACCAAGGACACTGAGGAGACCCCTTGTCCTGAGGCCCTGGGGCCTCCTGGCACAGCCCCAGCAAGGCTGGGCACTGTCAGCCCCTTGTGCTGCCCTCAGCATCCCCCTGCCATGCCAGTGGCCTCCAGGATGTGCTGGAAGGAGTCCCTGGGGAAGGAGCCTTGGTCAGCAATGGCCCTGGGGGGCTCCTTCATGCTGCCAGGGGCTGCAGGTTTTTCCAAGGCCTTTGGGTTTGGCTTTTGCCTTGGGGTCTCTGAGAGATTTCTGCAATCCTGGCCTCCAATTCTCTGCTTTAATGAGTCCTTTGAGAGGCTTTGTCAGTAACAACACTCAGTGGGGCACATTAATTCTTTAAGATACTCAAAATGTTTAAGGTACTTTGGTTTTTCCTTCCTACACTGAGTGTCTTAGGGTTTTTTTTGCAATCCTGGCCTGCAGTTCTTTCCCTTAAAAGGTTTATGAGGAGCCTGTGTTGGGGATGGACTATAGTGGCACATACCAATGCCTTGAGACACTTTGGGTTTTTTCTTCTGACTTTGACTCCTGGAAACGTTTGTGCAATCTCCTCTCAGGCCCTGAGGATCCAAGGCTCAGCACCAAATGCACCACGGGGCTCATTAGGATCAAGCAAGTCCTGAAGAACCATGGCTGTGCATTGATTTTCCTCTGGTCTGGTGCAGTTCATTAGGAAGGTTTCCCTGTGCAGTTATGGAGAAATATTTCAAAGACTATTTGGAAGTATGAATTCCTATTTTAAAGGGCATATTTTATTACTTTTCTTATTACACAAGAGGTGATTGCAGCATTCAGTGATTGATATTGACCCAGGGTCTCTCCTCAGGAGATCTGGCCTGGTCATAGAAGATGTGCCTTGAGGTCTGAGCCAGTGTGGACAACCTTGCTTCACATCCCCCAACCCCATCCTGTCTCTGTTCACTCACCAGGGTCCTGAATTGTCTGGAGAACTGGATGCACACAGCAATAAAGTGGTTTTCTTCTTTTTTTTTTTTTTGTTTTTCTAAGCAGTCTAAAATTCCTGAGTTTCCCCACTGAAAACAGATACAGTCTTCAAGTGTGTGCCAAGCCCAAGGTGCCGCTGAGACTACTGCAGCCCTGGCCTGGGACAGGAGTGAGGGTGGATCATCATCCCAAGCTGCACTGGGCTATTGCAAGGGGCTGTGGCCATGGACACTGCACTGATCCCCCTGCTTGGTTTGGCTGCCAGGGTGTTCAGGTTTAGATTTGTTTTTTCCTTACGGTTTTTTCCTTACGGAATTTTTTTCCCATAAACTGCTCGGAAACTCACTTCCGGGTACCTGTAGGTACTTGAGCAGAACAAAGGGGCCAAAGGAGAGGATTTGTAGCACCTGGCTACACTTCTTTGGGTCTCTGGGAGTTTCTCTCAGAAGGGGGAGATCACACGAGTTTGGGGGGCAGAACAAGGACGGGGCTGGGGGCAGCTCTGCTGTCTCTTGCTCTCGGCATCGGAGAGAGGACGGCCAGGCTGCTGCTTTGCTGATGCCATTCTTCTCCTTTCTTCCAGACTATAGCCGCTCTGCGTGTCTTCTTTCCCGCATCGGTGAAGGCTGTTATGGCATTGGGAATAGGCTTGTCTTTCCTCAATGGTTTGCTGATCCAGCTCCATTCACCAATCCACTGCAACATCCTGGGCACAAAGAGACCCTGTCTTTTTTTGGGCTCCTGAGGCCAGCAATGCTTCGGCCAGGTCGACAGAATTTAAGAGATACCAGTCCAGTGTGGCTTTTTCCATGGGCAAGTTAATTGTCGCTGGTTCTAGACCGTTGATCTCCATTACACGCATACGCCCCTTCTTAATTACTGCCGCCAGGTTTTCAATTTTTGTGGTTATTGTTTTCCGTTTCTGTAAAGGCGGTGAGATCCATTCCAGTACTCTCTCCCCCGTTTTCTTTTGAGGTTGGGTAACTGCTCCTAAGAGATGCATGTCAGCGTGCCAGATAGTGAGATGTAAAGGCAATTCAGGATCCATCCGTGACACAAAGCCTTTTAAAACACAGGCCATAATGTGCTGCAAGGTTTCCTGTTGTTTTTTGGTAAGTGTCACAGGAGCACAGGGATCAGTGCCCCTTAGCAAGGGCTGCAGGTCCTCCAACAGGTTGTTGGGAATGCCTGTGACAGGCTTTAACCACTGCAAGTCACCCAAGAGTTTCTGAGCCTCATGTAATGTGGTGATTGTAGTACTGATTGATAGCTTCTGTGGTTTAATCATTTGTTCAGTAATTGTCCAACCCAGATATTTCCAAGGTGCAGTCCTTTGTACTTTTTCAGGAGCAACAATGAGGGAGAATTCTGCTAATGTTGCTACAATGTCCTCTATTTGCTCATCTGTGAATGGTACCTCCTGAGAAAACAGAATATCATCCATGTAGTGATAAATGATAGTTCTGGGCATCTTTTGTCGTAGCGGTTGTAGCGCAGTGTCAACATAAAGCTGACGTAGGGTGGGTGAATTACGCATTCCTTGTGGCAGAACAGTCCATTCGAACCTTTTATCAGGTTCTCCTCTATTGATTGCAGGCAAGGTAAAAGCAAACTGTTTAGTGTCTTGTGGGTGCAAGGCAATGGTAAAAAAGCAATCCTTTAAATCAATGATAAGGATGGGCCAATTCTCTGGAAGCATAGAGGGGTTAGGAAGTCCTGGTTGCAGTGCCCCCATGGGTTCCATTTGGCGATTGACAGCTCTCAAGTCATGTAATAGCCGATATTTTCCAGATTTCTTTTTTATCACAAATATTGGAGTGTTCCAAGGGCTGGTAGACAGTTTCAAATGTCCTTGTGCATATTGCTCCTGGACTAACTGATGAGTTTGCTCAAGACTTTCCCGTTTTAGAGGCCATTGCTTAACCACTACAGGTTCCTCAGTAGTCCAAGTAAGTGGTAGTGGGAAAGTCCAAGCAATGGCCGTTACCCTAAAGGGTGCTCATTGGTAAGGACAAGCCCCAGCTGAGATAAAACATCCCGGCCAATCAAACATGCCACTGTAGGAGGAAGTGGAGCAATAGAAAATGATGCTGCAGCCTGCTTGCCATCTATTTCCACCTTGAGCACGGGTGTGCGGTTTGCCAGTGTCATTCCACCGACCCCTGTCACTGTGATAGCAGAGGGCTGCACTGGCCAGTCTGAGGGCCACTCTCCAGGGATGATGATGATGCAGGTGTCGGCCCCCGTATCTAACAATCCGATCAATGTAATGCTCCAGTTCTGAAAAGAAAGTTGACATGGCCTTTTTGGACGAGTTGTCAAATCAATAGTGAGCAAGGTTAACCCTCTAGTTGAGCCGAAGGCTCCCTGCCGTCTGGGATCCTTTTTTAAGGGTATCAATCCCTTTGTCATCTGTGGAAGCGGTATTAATTGAGCTAGCCGTTGTCCTTTTGAGACTTTTACTGGGGGGTAGGGGGTGTGGACCATGATCATAATTTCCCCTTCACAGTCCAAATCTATTATTCCCGGTAATACAAATAGTCCCAACATGCTTGCAGACGATCGGCCTAAGAGTAGTCCCCCAACTGGTTGTCCATTTATCAGGATAGGTCCAATTAGTCCTGTGGGGATCTTTTGTGGTTGACTGGTCATAATTGTAACGTCTATTGAGGCTGCCACGTCCAGGCCGAGGCTCCCACTGGTGGCTGGTTGTAATTGCTGTTGAGTCCTGATGGCATTGCAGCTGCTATTTGTGTCCCTGCGCGGCCACTGCTCGCGCTGCTTCTCAAGTTTCCCGATTTCCTGCGGCAGGCGCTAGTGTTGTGCGTATTGGATTGGCATTTTCCACACCAGACTCCTGTCGCTCCGCACTCGCGGTGAATATGTCCAAAGCCTCCGCAGCGGAAACATTTCACACGGTCACCGTTGGTTGAGCGAGGGCGGGAGTTCGCTGCAGCTGCTGCTTGGAGGGGCGCAAGAGCTGCCAGGACCTGAGTTTGTGCGGCTTTTGACTGCTCCTGTAATGACTTTGCCTGTTCTTGTAACCCCTCCCCTATCTTTTGCAAAGCATCCACTAAAAAAGCCTGAGAACCCGATGGAAGGGAGGCTGCCTTCTCTAACAAGTCCGGGATTGTCCAGTCCCCTGGCATAGTATTAATAAGGGTTCTAATTGAGGAATTACAATTCTGTAATACACATTGTTTTACTAAAGCCCCTTTCATATATTCAGACACACCAGCTTTTGTTATAGCATCCATTACTTTATCTACGAAGGTGCCTAGTAACTCCTCCCTCCCCTGTTTTATCCCCATGTAAATGGGCGTACCCCCTGGCGTTTTAATTTTCTCCATGGCTCTCTTAGCTACAGCCATTATCTCTCTGCATTTGTCCGGTCCAGACAGTGCCTGTGCTTCTACTCGCGAGTATGCGCCCAAACCCATTAATTCGTCAATGGTTATGCCATGCAAAGGATCTCCCTGAGCTCTCTGAACGTTAGCTGATAACGTAGCCTCTTGTTGCCAATGTGCATTAAACAACAACATCTGATGAGGGGTATAAATCAATCGTGCTATGCCTCTAATATCAGAAGGGAGCATCACGTGGGCGTTAAAAAGATAATCAAGCATTTGTTTAACTGGTTCGCTAGTAGCTCCATAACTTCCCACCGTAGCACGCAATTGGGCTAGCATTTTCCAATCCAATGTTGTAATAGCTGCTTGCAATCCTCCTTGTGGATTAGGCGTATAGACGACTGGGAGCGCTAAACTCTCCTTAGCAGCTGTTACTAAGTCATTGTCCCCCTCCTCCATGCCCCGCCGGGCTAACATAGTCCACAGCTCATGCCTTTCCCTGGCTATAGCCTCCGCGAGGTCAGATTCAGCCCCCGGAACAGGCTCAGGGTTTCTGGGGGGGTTGGCCGCCTGGGGAGGATGACAAAGAGCCGACCTTTCAGGCTCATTATCCGTGTCGTCTGCCTCCTTCAAAGGAGGTGCCGAAGCCGGCAGATTAACGGTTGTAAAGGCAGGGGGGTTTGGAGTATTAGCATTCTACTGCAATGCATAATCCTTATTCCTTTCCTGTGCAACTTTCACCTCCTCAGCTGCCCTCTTTTCTGCCTGACTCATTAACAATTCATTTTGCACCACTTTCCACAACTTACTCATCTTTTTAGCGGGTTTATCATCCTCCAATACTAACTCCCAGAGCTTATCCCCAAAGTTTCTCCACTCCCCCAAATCATGAACAGTATGAGGATTAACAAAGAAACTGTAAGAGGTAGCAAACTTCAGGAGAGAGGGGAGCTCCTTGTCTAAGTCTATCCCCTTAATCTGCCTTTTCCTTAGAAAGGCTGTGAATAAATCATATGCCGCTTGCCTGTCCATACTCACGTCAGCGCTGTTGCAGCCCCTCCAGGTCTCGGCAGCACGTATCGGCCGAGCCCACCGCTGTGGTCACTCGGGAGGCAGAGCCCCTTCTAGTGCTCTGTAGTCGTCCTTCTAGCTGCAGGACCCAAACCCAACGCAGCCTCCCTCAATCGTGGTAGCGTGTTCTCCCCCGTTTTCTTCTGGCCAGCAGAAACGACAGGGCGACGTCGTCGTCGGGGTCACCATTTGTTGGAAGAAAGCCGCGGGAGACAAGTCTCAAGCTTATCTTGATCAACTAGCCTCATTTATTGTGTTCCATGTTATCACATTTATACAGGCATTAATCAACTCATACATATTGCAAAAGTATAGCTCATGATTGGTTATGTCTTTTATAATGCACGTATTTTCTGCAGTTAGCCTTGCAGTTGCAACTTTCTCAGCTTTGTGTACTTTTCCCACATACAATGCATTCTCGATATATACAATGTATTCTCGACATCCCCTGTTGCTATGAAACATCTGTGCTCAAGGGCAGTGTCTGCTTGCCGTGAGTCACGTAGCTATGGGCTGCACTATACCCGACTTGATATTATCATGGCCTTTGCTATGCAGCCATTCATTTGCTAAACTCTCCACACAGGATCATCCTCCAAGTGCTGCAGGAATTGTCTGCAGGCTCCTGCAGTGCGTCTTGCTGCTCCCTTGCCAGAGGCACCCCAGGCCAGGGGGGCCCATCTGGGCTGCTGTGTCTGGCTGTGGGGCTCCCTGTTGTGGGCAAGGAGGAGGAGCTGCAGAGGCTCTGCAGGACTGACAGAATGGGCTTGGGGGCTGTGAGGAGAAGCTGAGGGACCTGGGCTGCTGGACCATGGGAAGAGGAGGCCCAGGGTTCATCCTGCAACTGCTGCAAGGGTGGTTTCAGAGAATCACAGAATCAGCAAGGTTGGAAAAGACCTTGGACATCATCAAGTCCAACCTGTGCTCTGACACTGCCTTGTCTCTCCTGAGCCTCCTCTTCTCAAGGTAAATATCCCCAGCTCCCTCAGCCACTCCTCACAGCACTTGTGTTCCAGACCCCTCACCAGCCTTGTTGCCCTTGTCTGGATGCTCCAGCCCCTCCATTTCCTTCCTAAATTGAGGGCCCAGAACTGGACACAGCACTCAAGGTGCTGCCCAACCAGTGCCCAGCACAGGGCAAGAATCATTGCCCTGTTCCTGCTGTCCATATTGTTCCTGATCCAGGCCAGGAGCCATTGGCCTTCTTGGCCACCTGGGCACTCTGCTGCCTCATGTCCAGCCTGCTGTCCATCACTCCCTGCAGGTCCCTTTCTGCCTGGCTGCTGTCCAGCCACTCTGTCCCCAGCCTGTAGTGCTGCAGGGGCTGTTGTGGCAAAAGGGCAGGACCTTGAATCTGGACTTGTTAAGCTTCACATTGTTAGGTTTTGCCCCTGGATCCAGCCTGTCCAGGGCCCTGTGCAGAGCCCTCCTGCCCTCCAGCAGATAAACACTCCCAGCCAGCTTGGTGTCACCACGGTTCCATGAGGCCCTGCAGTGTCACAATGATCTCCATGATTCCATGAGGGGTCTAAGTGTCACAATGTCCCTTTTGTTCCATGGAACCCCTTGGTGTTACAGAGTCCCTTGGATCCTTGGGGCCCACAATGTTACAATGGATCCTTTGTCCCCCAAGGCCCTGCAGTGTCACAATGGATCCTTGGTCCCATGACATCTGGCAGTGCAGCAATGCTGTCCTTGCTGCCACAGTGTCACCATGGCCACTTCCTCCCAATGGGCACCACACAGGTGTCAAACACGTTTCCTTCATCCAGGAGTCCCTGAGGAGCAACCCTGGCCCCTTGGTTCCATGGGGCCGTGCAGTTTCACAATGGCCCCATCATGACACCAGGTCCTGCTCTGTCCCAATGCTCTGCAGGGTTCCACAAGGCCCTGCAGGGTCACAGGGGCCTCTTGATTCCATCAGGCCTCAGAGGGCCACCATGAATTCCTTGGTGCTGCAGTGTCACCATGGAGCCCTGGTCACACAAGATCCTGCAGTGTCACCTGGGACCCTTGGTTCCATGGGGCACCCCAGGGTCACAGTTGTTCCCTCAGTTCCAACAGTATTTGCAGTGGAACAATGGTCCCTGGATTCCATTGGGCCCCAGGCTCTCACAAGGCTCTCCTTGGTTCTGCAGTGGCACAATGGCCCCTTGGTTCAACACGGCCCCACAGGGTCACCATGGCCTCTGTGGTTCCACCAGGCCCCAGAGTGTCACCATGGACTCCTTGCTTCCATTCAGCCCCACAGTGTCACAGTGGCCCTGGGCTCTACGGTGCCATGTCATACACAGTGTCACTCTGGTCCTCTTAGTGCCACCAGGCCCTGCAGTTTCACAAGGGCCCAGCTCCATCCTCCTGCGGGGCTCAGGGCCTGTTGCCGGCCATGGCCAGCCCTGCATGGCCTCTGTGCTGGCCCAGAGCCCAGCAGAGCTCGGGGCAGGGCTGTCTGTGCAGGCCCACAGGTGCCCCGGGCTGTGCAGGAGCTGGCAGAGGCTGCCCAGCAGGGAGGCCATGGGGCACAGAGCCCCAAGGCTGCTGTGGGCACCACGGCACAGGGGCCCTTCCCAGCCGCAATGCTCCTGTCCTGCCCTGGGCCTGCACAGGGGCTGTGGCACCATGGCTGGGCCAGCGACGCACAAAGGGGTCACGCAGCCGCTGCTGGGGCTGACAGCAAGGCCAGGCACACACAAGGAATTGCTGGGCATTGCCTGCAATGCTGGGCAGGCCTGACTGTGCCAAAGGCACAGCTCAGCTTCCCTTGGGGGCTGCAGGAAAACTCCAGAGCCCCAAGAGCCTCCATGGCTGTGCTGGAGACCAAGGCTGCAGGAGGGAAAGGCAGGGCTGCTGTGGGATGGGGAGGGGATTGAATTCCAGCACACACCTCAGTTCTCTGGTGATCCTGGCACGGTGCTGGTCCCTTTTTCAGACTGGGGCAAAGCAGATGGTAATGGGACAGGAGCCCTGTGGGGCTGTCAGGGACCTGCAGCTTGCAAGGTGCTCTGCTCTCCCTCAGCTTCTCTCTGAAAGACGCCAGTCCCAGCTCAGTACCTCGGGGAACAAGTGGCACTGCCTGTTCATGGGCACACACCTGATGTCTGCCTGGAAAGGGACACAGGTTTTAATTTCTGGGAGTTTCATAATATGCAAGCAGATCTTTATTATCTGGGTCACTTAAGTCATTTCAAGAAGTGGAAGATTTCCCACCAGGAACAGGAATTTCCTGGATCTACTGGATTCTTCTACTGATGGCAGGAGAATACTGATCTTCCGTTCTACCTTTTTCACCAACATTCAGTCTAATATGTCATGACTCTCTTTTTTCAAGAGTTTCCAGCTCTCCTCTTTAAATGGCCGTGGTTAAGGTCATCTATTCATGTAGAGGAGCTGGATCTATGCTGTCCCTGTTTCTCCCTGATTTCCTCCTGCAGCTGTTCTCTGGTCCTTCCAAAGTGTCTCCCTTGACTGGCTTCAACCTTTGTGCTTCAGAGAGTTGCCCAATCTTTCACAAGTTTAAATACTACCTTAGTCAGCATCTTAGTTGTATTTTTATCTTTTATATCACTTCTTTTGTATTTGACTAAAATTCTTCTTGTATGGCAATCTCTTGTGGGTGGTGGATGTGTCAGATGTTACTGGGATGTCACAAGGAGCTGAGGGAAGTGTTTTGATGTTGATTAAATTTGATCATGTTCACATTTTTCATGTTGGCCATGAATAGAAAGCTTTCTGTGCCTCCATGTCTCACCAGTTCCTGGTCCCTCAAAGGACACAAACCTGAGCAGTTGTGCTTCCCACTCCAGTGGCTGCAGTTGGACCTCTCTCCACAGCCAGAGCAGAGCTCCCTTGTCCCACAAAGTCCCTGGCAGTGGAGGGATGAAGGAAACAGGACAGGCTGTGGGGATCAGGTGCAGGGCAGAGCCAGGGAGAAGAATGACTTTTGCATTTGATGGAGCTGTGCCTTCCCTTGGCTTTGTTGGCTGACAAGAATTGACCATCCCTCTTGTGTCTGGGGCAGCTCCTTCTGCAAGGAAAGCAGGTGGGAGTTGGAGCCAAGGAGCTGAAATCTGCAGGTGCAGCCTGGGGTGGAGGGAGCTGAGATTTGCACAAGGCTGCTCTGAGTCCCAGGGCTTGGATGGAGGAAATGGTGTGGTGGGAACACACCCTGCACATCATTCTCTCTACTGGGGGTTACTGGGAGCGACGGGAAACATGCTGGGAGCAATTGGCCTCATACTGGGACTGACAGGTTTGATCTAGCTGGAGGCAACTGGGACCATACTTGGAGTGATTGGAGGCAACTGGGCTTGTACTGGAACTGCGCTGAGAGTGCAGGTGACAAGGATCATACTGGAGGTTACTGGGCTCATATTGGTGTTGAAAGGGAGCAACTGGGATCACCCTTTGGGCTACTGGGAGCAACAGAGAGAAACTACGATCATGCTGCAAGCAAATTGGAGGAACTAAGAATGCATGCTGAAGGCAACTGGGATATACTGGGCATGACTGAGGTCATACTGGGATAATAAGCACCCTACTGGGATCACTGGGAATGTCTGGGACTGATTATGAACATGCTGAGGGTAACTGGCACATACTGGGAGTGTCTGTAACCATACTGTGTATGACTGAGAACACACTGGTAACAAAAGGACTGGCAACTTGATGGGAGTAACTAGGAGTGAGTGGGAGTGACTGGGTCTTCACTGGGGGCAACTGGGCATGACTGGGACCATGCTGGAAGGGACTGGGATCATCTATGGAGTGACTGGGACTATACTAGGGGCAACTGGGTGCAACTGGGTCATACTGTGCAGAACTGGGACAACACTGTGGGGGACTGAGACTGTAATGGGAGGGACCAGGAGCATGCTGAGGGCTGTTTGGACCATTTTTGGGGCAACTGGGATATACTGGGAGCAACTGGGACTGCACAGAGGCTGACTAAGAATGGCTGTGGGCAACTGGAATCATGTTGGAAGCAACTGGGAGGAATTGGGAGGGACTGGGAGCATGCTGGGGTAAACTGGACTATACTGAAAGAGACTGGGAGTCACTGGGATCATACTGGGAGTGACTGGAACCATGGCAATGGCCTGGGCTGGGCGATGTGGGGCCTCAGGGCGCACAGGGAGCACTGTGACACTGTGGGGCCTGCTGGAACCAAGGGGACATTGTGACACTCTGGGCCTGCCCTGCCCGTGGGGTGTTCCAGGAGCCCCGGGGTGCCCAGGGCAGCAGAGCAGAGCCCCTGGCTCAGGAGGCAGCAGCTCCCCGGGACAGCCTGGGCAGGTGGGTGGCAGGGGACGGCCAGGGAGAAGAGGAAGCCCAAGGCCCAGCACCCCAAGGGTGGCAGCAGCTGAGGGACGGAGCAGGAGGGAGAGGCCACTGCTGGGATGGCGCCAGGGCTCCCTAACACTGTTCTGAGGTTGTGGGACATTAGAGGGGGATGTGTGACATCACAGAGTTGTCTGTGTGACATCACAGACTGGAAAGTGACATCACAGGGGCTGTGTGACATCACAATAGGCTGTATGACATGACATGTTGCTGTGTGACATCACATGTGGTTGTTATGACATCACAGGTTTCTGTGTGACATCACATGTGGCTATGTGATATCATAGAGTTTGCTTTGTGACATCACAGTGAGTTATGTGACATCATTAAGTTTACTTTGTGACATCACAGCCTGACCAGTGACATCATAGGTTGTTGTGTGATGTCACAGGTGGCTATGTGACATCATAGACTTTGCTGCGTTACATCACATACTGGACACTGTCACATCACAGGAGGTTGTGTGAAATCACAGGGGGCTGTCTGAGGTCACTGGTGCAGTCACTCTGCCCCAGCCCCCCCTCACAGTTCCCCCCCAGAGAAGTCCAATGCTGCTCATGCACAGCGGGACCCCCTGTCCCCCTGGGTCCCCCCTGCCCCCACTGCCACAGCCTACCCCAGAGGATGTTCCATGAGATCGACCCCAGAGCCTGACACAGGGACCCTGGGGCCATGGGGGATGGGACAGGGGGACAGGGACACCCCAACAGTGTCCCCGTGTCTCCTAGGGCCAGAGCCTGGGCCAGGGCTCCTTCACCCTGTTACGAACGAGGGCTTGAGAGGGCTTAAGAAATCCCTGACAAGGGATCAGCAAAACCCAGATTAATATTAAGTGACAGCATGACAAAGTTCCTTGGCAAGAGTCACTCTGCTCCTGACTGAATACTTCAGGCACAGCAAGGAAATAAAGCAGTAACAAAACCAAAGAAAATCCAGGCAATCAAAACAGAAATTAACTGAGAAGTGTCCCTCTTTGTGTGTGTGTATAACAGAAGGACAGGGAGAGCACAGACGAAAGGAATGAAGCCTAAAAGCTCCAACTCAGAGTACACAAACAATTGTAATTCCTTTTAAATGTCTCATTGAGAGAATTGTTTGGAGGCTGGGGGTCAGGGCCTGTCTGTGGTGCTTGGCACAGCCCAGGCAGGGCTTTCACAGCATCAGGGCACATCTCCATACCCCACCTGCACCCGCTGGGGCCTCTGAGTTCTGCTTGCCCAGCCCCAGGGACGCTCTCCTTGTCTGCCCATTCCCCCACGGTCTCCGGGCAGGGATGGCCTCAGTGGGGGCTGTGACATCCTCAGACACTTGGAGGCTGCTGCTGGATTTGACTTCTGCAGAGGCTTGTTCAGCCTTCAGCTCTTCAGGAATTCAATGCCCCAGAGCTCATTGACATTCAGAACACCTAAATGAGCCAAGCCTCTGGAAAAAATTTGATTTAAGTTTCCAAATCATTTGTGCTTTATTGGACAGATTTCGGAAGTGTATTCACAGTGAATATATTTTTAAAAAGACAGTCAGAAAAAAAATTTCCACTTAATACATTGATATGTGCAATCTCCAATTGACACTGAATCCATGTACATCCTTATGCAGTTTGAATAGATATGAAAATCAAGCCCTTTTATGTCTGACAATCAATCAGACTCGGCCCCTACCCTCACCCCACCATTTCCTCCATCCAAGCCCTGGGACTCAGAGCAGCCTTGTGCAAATCTCAACTCCCTCCACCCCAGGCTGCACCTGCAGATTTCAGCTCCTTGGCTCCAACTCCCACCTGCTTTCCTTGCAGAAGGAGCTGCCCCAGACACAAGAGGGATGGTCAATTCTTGTCAGCCAACAAAGCCAAGGGAAGGCACAGCTCCATCAAATGCAAAAGTCATTCTTCTCCCTGGCTCTGCCCTGCACCTGATCCCCACAGCCTGTCCTGTTTCCTTCATCCCTCCACTGCCAGGGACTTTGTGGGACAAGGGAGCTCTGCTCTGGCTGTGGAGAGAGGTCCAACTGCAGCCACTGGAGTGGGAAGCACAACTGCTCAGGTTTGTGTCCTTTGAGGGACCAGGAACTGGTGAGACATGGAGGCACAGAAAGGTTTCTATTCATGGCCAACATGAAAAATGTGAACATGATCAAATTTAATCAACATCAAAACACTTCCCTCAGCTCCGTGTGACATCCCAGTAACATCTGACACTTCCACCACCCACAAGAGATTGCCATACAAGAAGAATTTTAGTCAAATACAAAAGAAGTGATATATAAGATAAAAATACAACTAAGATGTGGACTAAGGCAGTATTTAAACTTGTGAAAGATTGGGCAACTCTCTGAAGCACAAAGGTTGAAGCCAGTCAAGGGAGACACATTGAAAGGACCAGAGAACAGCTGCAGGAGGAAATCAGGGAGAAACAGGGACAACATAGATCCAGCTCCTCTACATGAATAGATGACCTTAACCACGGCCATTAAAACATGAGAGCTGGAAACTCTTGAAAAAAGAGAGTCATGACATATTAGACTGAATGTTGGTGAAAAAGGTAGAACGGAAGATCAGTATTCTCCTGCCATCAGTAGAAGAATCAAGCAGATCCAGGAAATTCCTGTTCCTGGTGGGAAATCTTCCACTTCTTGAAACAGCTGAAATGACCCAGATAATAAAGATCTGCTTGCATATTATGAAACTCCCAGAAATTAAAACCTGTGTCCCTTTCCAGGCAGACATCAACTGTGTGCCCACAAACAGGCAGTGCCACTTGTCCCCCGAGGTACCAAGCTGGGATTGGCGTCTTTCAGAGAGGAGCTGAGGGAGAGCAGAGCACCTTGCAAGCTGCAGGTCCCTGACAGCCCCACAGGGCTCCTGTCCCATTACCATCTGCTTTGCCCCAGTCTGAAAAAGGGACCAGCACCGTGCCAGGATCACCAGAGAACTGAGGTGTGTGCTGGAATTCAATCCCCTCCCCATCCCACAGCAGCCCTGCCTTTCCCTCCTGCAGCCTTGGTCTCCAGCACAGCCATGGAGGCTCTTGGGGCTCTGGAGTTTTCCTGCAGCCCCCAAGGGAAGCTGAGCTGTGCCTTTGGCACAGTCAGGCCTGCCCAGCATTGCAGGCAATGCCCAGCAATTCCTTGTGTGTGCCTGGCCTTGCTGTCAGCCCCAGCAGCGGCTGCGTGACCCCTTTGTGCGTCGCTGGCCCAGCCATGGTGCCACAGCCCCTGTGCAGGCCCAGGGCAGGACAGGAGCATTGCGGCTGGGAAGGGCCCCTGTGCCGTGGTGCCCACAGCAGCCTTGGGGCTCTGTGCCCCATGGCCTCCCTGCTGGGCAGCCTCTGCCAGCTCCTGCACAGCCCGGGGCACCTGTGGGCCTGCACAGACAGCCCTGCCCCGAGCTCTGCTGGGCTCTGGGCCAGCACAGAGGCCATGCAGGGCTGGCCATGGCCGGCAACAGGCCCTGAGCCCGCAGGAGGATGGAGCTGGGCCCTTGTGAAACTGCAGGGCCTGGTGGCACTAAGAGGACCAGAGTGACACTGTGTATGACATGGCACCGTAGCCCAGGGCCACTGTGACACTGTGGGGCTGAATGGAAGCAAGGAGTCCATGGTGACACTCTGGGGCCTGGTGGAACCACAGAGGCCATGGTGACCCTGTGGGGCCGTGTTGAACCAAGGGGCCATTGTGCCACTGCAGAAACCAAGGAGAGCCCTTGTGAGAGCCTGGGGCCCAATGGAATCCAGGGACCATTGTTCCACTGCAAATACTGTTGGAACTGAGGGAACAACTGTGACCCTGGGGTGCCCCATGGAACCAAGGGTCCCAGGTGACACTGCAGGATCTTGTGTGACCAGGGCTCCATGGTGGACACTGCAGCACCAAGGAATTCATGGTGGCCCTCTGAGGCCTGATGGAATCAAGAGGCCCCTGTGACCCTGCAGGGCCTTGTGGAACCCTGCAGAGCAGCATTGGGACAGAGCAGGACCTGGTGTCATGATGGGGCCATTGTGAAACTGCACGGCCCCATGGAACCAAGGGGCCAGGGTTGCTCCTCAGGGACTCCTGGATGAAGGAAACGTGTTTGACACCTGTGTGGTGCCCATTGGGAGGAAGTGGCCATGGTGACACTGTGGCAGCAAGGACAGCATTGCTGCACTGCCAGATGTCATGGGACCAAGGATCCATTGGACACTGCAGGGCCTTGGGGGACAAAGGATCCATTGTAACATTGTGGGCCCCAAGGATCCAAGGGACTCTGTAACACCAAGGGGTTCCATGGAACAAAAGGGACATTGTGACACTTAGACCCTCATGGAATCATGGAGATCATTGTGACACTGCAGGGCCTCATGGAACCGTGGTGACACCAAGCTGGCTGGGAGTGTTTATCTGCTGGAGGGCAGGAGGGCTCTGCACAGGGCCCTGGACAGGCTGGATCCAGGGGCAAAACCTAACAATGTGAAGCTTAACAAGTCCAGATTCAAGGTCCTGCCCTTTTGCCACAACAGCCCCTGCAGCACTACAGGCTGGGGACAGAGTGGCTGGACAGCAGCCAGGCAGAAAGGGACCTGCAGGGAGTGATGGACAGCAGGCTGGACATGAGGCAGCAGAGTGCCCAGGTGGCCAAGAAGGCCAATGGCTCCTGGCCTGGATCAGGAACAATATGGACAGTAGGAACAGGGCAATGATTCTTGCCCTGTGCTGGGCACTGGTTGGGCAGCACCTTGAGTGCTGTGTCCAGTTCTGGGCCCTCAATTTAGGAAGGAAATGGAGGGGCTGGAGCATCCAGACAAGGGCAACAAGGCTGGTGAGGGGTCTGGAACACAAGTGCTGTGAGGAGTGGCTGAGGGAGCTGGGGATATTTACCTTGAGAAGAGGAGGCTCAGGAGAGACAAGGCAGTGTCAGAGCACAGGTGGACTTGATGATGTCCAAGGTCTTTTCCAACCTTGCTGCTGATTCTGTGATTCTCTGAAACCACCCTTGCAGCAGTTGCAGGATGAACCCTGGGCCTCCTCTTCCCATGGTCCAGCAGCCCAGGTCCCTCAGCTTCTCCTCACAGCCCCCAAGCCATTCTGTCAGTCCTGCAGAGCCTCTGCAGCTCCTCCTCCTTGCCACAACAGGGAGCCCCACAGCCAGACACAGCAGCCCAGATGGGCCCCCTGGCCTGGGGTGCCTCTGGCAAGGGAGCAGCAAGACGCACTGCAGGAGCCTGCAGACAATTCCTGCAGCACTTGGAGGATGATCCTGTGTGGAGAGTTTAGCAAATGAATGGCTGCATAGCAAAGGCCATGTTAATATCAAGTCGGGTAAGTGTAGCTAGCTACGTGACTCACAGCAAGCAGACACTGCCCTTGAGCACAGATGTTTCATAGCAACAGGGGATGTCAAGAATACATTGTATATATCGAGAATGCATTGTATGTGGGAAAAGTACACAAAGCAGAGAAAGTTGCAACTGCAAGGCTAACTGCAGAAAATACGTGCATTATAAAAGACATAACCAATCATGAGCTATACTTTTGCAATATGTATGAGCTAATTACTGCCTGTATAAATGTGATAACACAGAACACAATAAATGAGGCTAGTTGATCAAGATAAGCTTGAGACTTGTCTCCCGCGGCCTTCCTCCAACAAATGGTGACCCCAACGTGATGACGACGTCGCCCTGTCGTTTCTGCTGGCCAGAAGAAAACGGGGGAGAACACGCTACCACGATTGAAGGAGGCTGCGTTGGGTTCGGGTCCTGCAGCTAGAAGGACGACTACAGAGCACTAGAAGGGGCTCCGCGTCCCGAGTGACCACAGCGGTGGGCTCGGCCGATACGTGCTGCCGAGACCTGGAGGGGCTGCAACAGCGCTGACGTGAGTATGGACAGGCAAGCGGCATATGATTTATTCACAGCCTTTCTAGGGAAAAGGCAGATTAAGGGGATAGACTTAGACAAAGAGCTCCCCTCTCTCCTGAAGTTTGCTACCTCTTACGGTTTCTTTGTTAATCCTCATACTGTTCATGATTTGGGGGAGTGGAGAAACTTTGGGGATAAGCTCTGGGAGTTAGTAGGAAGATGAAAACCGCTAAAAAGATGAGTAAATTGTGGAAAGTGGTGCAAAATGAATTGTTATTGAGTCAGGCAGAAAAGAGGGCAGCTGAGGAGGTGAAAGTTGCACAAGAAAGGAATAAGGATTATGGATTGCAGTGGAATGCTAGTACTCCAAACCCCCCTGCCTTTACAACCGTTAATCTGCCGGCTTCGGCACCTCCTTTGAAGGAGGCAGACGACACGGATAATGAGCCTGAAAGGTCAGCTCCTTGTTGTCCTCCCCAGGCGGCCAACCGCCCCGGAAACCCTGAGCCTTTCCCAGGGGCTGAATCTGATCTCGCGGAGGCTATGGCCAGAGAAAGGAATGAGTTGTGGACTAGGTTAGCCCGGCGGGGCATGGAGGAGGGGGACAATGACTTAGTAACAGCTGCTAAGGAGAGTTTAGCATTCCCAGTTGTCTATACGCCTAATCCACAAGGAGGATTGCAAGCAGCTATTACAACATTGGATTGGAAAATGCTAGCCCAATTGCGTGCTACGGTGGGAAGTTATGGAGTTACTAGCGAACCAGTTAAGCAAATGCTTGATTATCTTTTTAACGCCCACGTGATGCTCCCTTCTGATATTAGAGGCATAGCACGATTGATCTATACCCCTCATCAGATGTTGTTGTTTAATGCACATTGGCAACAAGAGGCTACGTTATCAGCTAACGTTCAGAGAGCTCAGGGAGATCCTTTGCATGGCATAACCATTGACGAATTAATGGGTTTGGGCGCATACTCGCGAGTAGAAGCACAGGCACTGTCTGGACCGGACAAAGCAGAGAATAATGGCTGTAGCTAAGAGAGCCATGGAGAAAATTAAAACGCCAGGGGGTACACCCATTTACATGGGGATAAAACAGGGGAGGGAGGAGTCACTAGGCACCTTCGTAGATAAAGTAATGGATGCTATAACGAAAGCTGGTGTGCCTGAATATATGCAAGGGGCTTTACTAAAACAATGTGTATTACAGAATTGTAATTCCTCAACTAGAACCCTTATTAACACTATGCCAGGGGACTGGACAATCCCAGATTTGTTAGAGAAGGCAGCTTCCCTTCCATCGGGTTCTCAGGCTTTTTTAGTGGATGCTTTGCAAAAGATAGGGGAGGGGTTACAAGATCAGGCAAAGGCATTACAGGAGCAGTCAAAAGCCGCACAAACTCAGGTCCTGGCAGCTCTTGCGCCCCTCCAAGCGGCAGCTACGGTGAACTCCCGCCCTCGCTCAACCAACGGTGACCGTGTGAAATGTTTCCGCTGCGGAGGCTTGGACATATTCGCCGCGAGTGTGGAGCGACAGGAGTCTGGTGTGGAAAATGCCAATCCAATACGCACAACACTAGCGCCTGCCGCAGGAAATCGGGAAACTCGAGAAGCAGCGCGAGCAGCGGCCGCGCAGGGACACAAATAGCAGCTGCAATGCCATCAGGACTCAACAGCAATTACAACCAGCCACTAGCGGAAGCCTCGGCCTGGACGTGGCAGCCTCAATAGACATTACAATTATGACCAGTCAACCACAAAAGATCCCCACAGGACTAATTGGACCTATCCTAATAAATGGACAACCAGTTGGGGGACTACTCTTAGGCCGATCGTCTGCAAGCATGTTGGGACTATTTGTATTACCGGGAATAATAGATTTGGACTATGAGGGGGAAATTATGATCATGGTTCACACCCCCTACCCCCCAGTAAAAGTCTCAAAAGGACAACGGCTAGCTCAATTAATACCGCTTCCACAGATGACAAAGGGATTGATACCCTTAAAAAAGGATCCCAGACGGCAGGGAAGCTTCGGCTCAACTGGAGGGTTAACCTTGCTCACTATTGATTTGACAACTCGTCCAAAAAGGCCATGTCAACTTTCTTTTCAGAATCGGAGCATTACATTGATGGATTGTTGGATACGGGGGCCGACACCTGCATCATCACCCCTGGAGAGTGGCCCTCGGACTGGCCAGTGCAGCCCTCTGCTATCACGGTGACAGGGGTCGGTGGAATGACACTGGCAAACCGCACACCTGTACTCAAGGTGGAAATAGATGGTAAGCAGGCTGCAGCATCATTTTCTATTGCTCCACTTCCTCCTACAGTGGCATGTTTGATTGGCCGGGATGTTTTATCTCAGCTGGGGCTTGTCCTTACCAATGAGCACCCTTTGGGGTAACGGCCATTGCTTGGACTTTCCCTCTACCACTTACTTGGACTACTGAGGAACCTGTAGTGGTTAAGCAATGGCCTCTAAAACGGGAAAGTCTTGAGCAAGCTCACCAGTTAGTCCAGGAGCAATATGCACAAGGACACTTGAAACTGTCTACAGCCCTTGGAACACTCCAATATTTGTGATAAAAAAGAAATCTGGAAAATATCGGCTATTACATGACTTGAGAGCTGTCAATCGCCAAATGGAACCCATGGGGGCACTGCAACCAGGACTTCCTAACCCCTCTATGCTTCCAGAGAATTGGCCCATCCTTATCATTGATTTAAAGGATTGCTTTTTTACCATTGCCTTGCACCCACAAGACACTAAACGGTTTGCTTTTACCTTGCCTGCAATCAACAGAGGAGAACCTGATAAAAGGTTCGAATGGACTGTTCTGCCACAAGGAATGCGTAATTCACCTACCCTATGTCAGCTTTATGTTGACACTGCACTACAACCGCTACGACAAAAGATGCCCAGAACTATCATTTATCACTACATGGATGATATTCTGTTTTCTCAGGAGGTACCATTCACAGATGAGCAAATAGAGGACATTGTAACAACATTAGCAGAATTCTCCCTCATCGTTGCTCCTGAAAAAGTACAAAGGACTGCACCTTGGAAATATCTGGGTTGGACGATTACTGAACAAATGATTAAACCACAGAAGCTATCAATCAGTACTACAATCACCACATTACATGAGGCTCAGAAACTCTTGGGTGACTTGCAGTGGTTAAAGCCTGTCACAGGCATTCCCAACAACCTGTTGGAGACCTGCAGCCCTTGCTAAAGGGCACTGATCCCTGTGCTCCTGTGACACTTACCAAAAAACAACAGGAAACCTTGCAGCACATTATGGACTGTGTTTTAAAAGGCTTTGTGTCACGGATGGATCCTGAATTGCCTTTACATCTCACTATCTGGCACGCTGACATGCATCTCTTAGGAGCAGTTACCCAACCTCAAAAGAAAACGGGGGAGAGAGTACTGGAATGGATCTCACCGCCTTTACAGAAACGGAAGACAATAACCACAAAAATTGAAAACCTGGCAGCAGTAATTAAGAAGGGGCGTATGCGTGTAATGGAGATCAACGGTCTAGAACCAGCGACAATTAACTTGCCCATGGAAAAAGCCACACTGGACTGGTATCTCTTAAATTCTGTCGACCTGGCCGAAGCATTGCTGGCCTCAGGAGCACAAATAGAGACAGGGTCTCTTGTGCCCAGGATATTGCAGTGGATTGGTGAATGGAGCTGGATCAGCAAACCATTGAGGAAAGACAAGCCTATTCCCAATGCCATAACAGCCTTCACCGATGCGGGAAAGAAGACACGCAGAGCGGCTATAGTCTGGAAGAAAGGAGAAGAATGGCATCAGCAAACAGCAGCCTGGCCGTCCTCTCTCCGATGCCGAGAGCAAGAGACAGCAGAGCTGCCCCCAGCCCCGTCCTTGTTCTGCCCCCCAAACTCGTGTGATCTCCCCCTTCTGAGAGAAACTCCCAGAGACCCAAAGAAGTGTAGCCAGGTGCTACAAATCCTCTCCTTTGGCCCCTTTGTTCTGCTCAAGTACCTACAGGTACCCGGAAGTGAGTTTCCGAGCAGTTTATGGGAAAAAAATTCCGTAAGGAAAAAACCGTAAGGAAAAAACAAATCTAAACCTGAACACCCTGGCAGCCAAACCAAGCAGGGGGATCAGTGCAGTGTCCATGGCCACAGCCCCTTGCAATAGCCCAGTGCAGCTTGGGATGATGATCCACCCTCACTCCTGTCCCAGGCCAGGGCTGCAGTAGTCTCAGCGGCACCTTGGGCTTGGCACACACTTGAAGACTGTATCTGTTTCAGTGGGGAAACTCAGGAATTTTAGACTGCTTAGAAAAACAAAAAAAAAAAAAAGAAGAAAACCACTTTATTGCTGTGTGCATCCAGTTCTCCAGACAATTCAGGACCCTGGTGAGTGAACAGAGACAGGATGGGGTTGGGGGATGTGAAGCAAGGTTGTCCACACTGGCTCAGACCTCAAGGCACATCTTCTATGACCAGGCCAGATCTCCTGAGGAGAGACCCTGGGTCAATATCAATCACTGAATGCTGCAATCACCTCTTGTGTAATAAGAAAAGTAATAAAATATGCCCTTTAAAATAGGAATTCATACTTCCAAATAGTCTTTGAAATATTTCTCCATAACTGCACAGGGAAACCTTCCTAATGAACTGCACCAGACCAGAGGAAAATCAATGCACAGCCATGGTTCTTCAGGACTTGCTTGATCCTAATGAGCCCGTGGTGCATTTGGTGCTGAGCCTTGGATCCTCAGGGCCTGAGAGGAGATTGCACAAACGTTTCCAGGAGTCAAAGTCAGAAGAATAACCCAACGTGTCTCAAGGCATTGGTATGTGCCACTATAGTCCATCCCCAACACAGGCTCCTCATAAACTTTTTAAGGGAAAGAAGTGCAGGCCAGGATTGCAAAAAAAACCCCTACAACACTAAGTGTAGGAAGGAAAAACCAAAGTACCTTAAACATTTTGAGTATCTCAAAGAATTAATGAGCCCCACTGAGTGTTGTTACTGACAAAGCCTCTCAAGGGACTCATTACAGCAGAGAATTGGAGGCCAGGATTGCACAAACCCCTCAGAGACTCCAAGGCAAAAGCCAAACCCAAAGTCCTTGGAAAAACCTGCAGCCCCTGGCAGCATGAAGGAGCCCCCCAGGGCCATTGCTGACCAAGGCTCCTTCCCCAGGGACTCCTTCCAGCACATCCTGGAGGCCACTGGCATGGCAGGGGGATGCTGAGGGCAGCACAAGGGGCTGACAGTGCCCAGCCTTGCTGGGGCTGTGCCAGGAGGCCCCAGGGCCTCAGGACAAGGGGTCTCCTCAGTGTCCTTGGTGGCACAGAGGCTGCTGTGGCCCAGGGCACCCAGACTTGGCTTCTCTTTGTCCCCACCTGTCATCACTGCCTGCAGTTCTCTGCTCTGCCTGGGGCCTGGGGACACTTTCTGTGTCGTGTCCCTCAGTGGGACCCATTAAAACTTCCAGAAACTTTGGAGGTAACTTCTGACTTGGAGTTCTGGAGAGGTTTCTTCATCTCCCTCTCAGGGACTGATGTTCAGGGCCTCAGCACAAAGCCCTGAGAGGGTCATTAAAGTCCTTGTGCTGTGTCTGTGCTGCTGAGCTGGGCTGAGCTCATCATCCAGAGGGAGATCCTGGTAACCAAGAAGAGCTTAAAAACACATTTCTCTGGATGATCAGCTTTTCTGCCAGCCCCAGGGCTGGGGCACTGCCTGCAGCCACCCCGGGCACAGCACACAGGCACAGAGAGCTTCAATCACTCAGGGCTGGGAAGGGGCTGAGAAGGGACTGGGGGAGAATCACTGCCAGCCCTTGGCACAGGAACCTCTGGCTGCAGGACAATGCAGCTGCAGCTCCTGCAGTGATCTCCTCAAGCTGCAACATCCCAATGCCTACAGACTGTGTGAGTACATTCTATGAGTATTTCTTGTGCTGGGGAGGTGAAATGCTCATGAAGCTCTGACACACTGAACCTCTGCCTACTCTGCAAAATATTTCCAAGACAAGGATTTATTTTAAAATGAGGACATTTCCTGAAACTTTTTTTTATGATTTGTAAGTTCAGCTAGTGGGGGAGAGGGGGAACAAATCATAAAGTTATCAAGTCCCTGGGACATCTTAGTTCTCAGTGATCAGGCTTAGTCTGAGCTGTCTTTTCTCCAAGCTGCAAACAGAACCTGCCCCCAGCCAGTGCCCTGCAAACACGCAGGGTTCTGTAGGGCCAAGGAGAGTGCACAGAGATTTGGGCTCTGGGAGTGCTGGCAGGGAGAGCTCAGCCACGGGGAAACACCTGCAGGAGGAAAATCTCCAGGAAGCAGAGAGAAGATCAGGCAATGAGAGAAAACAAACCCCAGAAATGTTGTGGCAGGGAGAGTTCAAAGATCTCCATAGGAGCCCCTCCAGTGCAGTCCCTCCTCTGAACAAGCCCCTCCCTCCTGTCCCGCAGCCAAGCCTCTGCCCTCAGGGCCGGGGCTCCAAGGCGTGCAGCCCCTCCTGTGCAGGCAGAGCTGCAGCAGAGCCGTGGGGCAGCTGTGCAGCCCCGGGCCCAGTTCCCTCTGCAGAGCACAGGGCTGGGAGCAGCTGCCTGGCACTGGGGGGCTCTGGCAGGGGGCACAGCTGGCTCAGGGTGACGCTGTCCCCACTGCCCGGCTGTGGGCAATGCTGTCAGTGCAGCCAGGGCAGGAGCTGCATCTCCCTTAGTCCAATGCCACCCTAATGACACTTGGAAGTGTCCCTGAGATTTCAGTGCAAGCTGGGAGCTTCAATCTAGGATGCAAACCTGTCCTGGAGTTATCTGTGTTATCTGAAAGACCCACGGGGAAAGGCAGAGGTGTTGTGACACGGAAAATGCTGTTGGGTCGGTGAAATGAGCAATGTGAGTCCTTGGCTACAAAAGTGGAGCTGGGCTGTGGTGGATCCATCTGCTGTCAGCAGTGCCCGGTGATTTTTTAAGGGAAACATGGGAAGCTGATAACCCTCCACCTGATAGAGGCTGAAGCCCAGAGTAACTCTGAACAGGTACAACTGACAGACCACGTCCCCTCACTCTGCACCAATCACTTTGCCTCACATAACTTGTTCTGTTCTCCCTGGGGGCAGCAGAAATGCTGAGGGTTTTATAACCAAGAATACCAGAAGAGATATGGGGAGCTTGTAAAAAAACCTGCAGAACTCTTAAACACAAAAGCGTATCTGTGTGTGCCAGGGGAGGTTGTATTGGAAATGGTTTTGATTCTGTCTAAAGGTATCTCTACTAACCCTCCACTGTCCTTTTTTCCATGGCAGTACCCAATGCCCAGAGACAGCAAATGTCCAACAGCAGCTCCATCAGCCACTTCCTCCTGCTGCCATTGGCAGACACGCGGCAGCTGCAGCTCCTGCACTTCTGCCTCTTCCTAGGCATCTCCCTGGCTGCCCTCCTGGGCAACGGCCTCATCATCAGCGCCGTAGCCTGCGGCCACCTCCTGCACAACCCATGTTCTTCTTCCTGCTCAACCTGGCCCTCACTGACCTGGGCTCCATCTGCACCACTGTCCCCAAGGCCATGCACAATTCCCTCTGGGACACCACGAACATCTCCTATGCAGGATGTGCTGTGCAGCTGTTTTTCTTTACGTTTTCATCTCCACAGAGTTTTGTCTCCTGACCATCATGTGCTATGACCGCTACGTGTCCATCTGCAAACCCCTGCACTACGGGACCCTCCTGGGCAGCAGAGCTTGTGCCCACATGGCAGCAGCTGCCTGGGCCAGTGCCTTTCTCAATGCTCTCATGCACACAGCAAGTACATTTTCCCTGCCCCTGTGCCATGGCAATGCCCTGGGCCAGTTCTTCTGTGAAGTGCCCACATCCTCAAGCTGTCCTGCTCCAAATCCTTCTTTGGGGAACTTGTGCTCATTGCTGTTAGTATCTGTTCAGTATTTGGTTGTTTTGTGTTCATTGTTTTCTCCTATGTGCAGATCTTCAGGGCTGTGCTGAGGATCCCCTCTGAGCAGGGACGGCACAAAGCCTTTTCCACCTGCCTCCCTCACCTGGCCGTTGTCTCCCTGTTCATCAGCACTGGTGCATTTGCCTACCTGAAGCCCCCCTCCATCTCCTCCCCATCCCTGGATCTGGCAGTTTCAGTTCTGTACTCGGTGGTGCCTCCAGTCCTGAACCCCCTCATCTACAGCCTGAGGAACCAGGAGCTCAAGGCTGCAGTGTGGAGACTGATCACTCGATGGTTTCTGAAACCATAAACAGCTTGCCAATTTCTGCAAATCTCTTTAATAAATGTCATTCTTGGTAATTATTGCTGGTTTCATTTTGTAGGTTCTTTTCTTTGTTTTATTATTTTAATAATATCAACCAAAAAATGTCATTGTTTGTGCCATTTCTCATTTTGTTTCTCTCCACCTCCCCTGTTGCCACAGACGGTGTCAATGAGGGGCTGCACTCTTGGTGGCTTTAAAGGAACTCAAGGATCTCCCAGCCAAGTTTTCTGCAGAGATCCCCCTTTGGTTCCTTCTCTGCAGCTGCAGCAGCAATGTCTGTGTGCAGAGCTGGGGGCAGATCAGTGCTGGCACAGCAGCTGTGCCCAGCAGCAGCAGCAGCAGCCCTTGGTGTTGCCAGTGCTGCTGCCGTGGCCCTGCCCCGCTGCCCTGCTGGCCCTGGTGTTGCTGTAGGGCCTGAGTGCTCTCGGGGCCGGGCACAGTGCTGGGGGTGGCAGTGCCGGGGCTGCAGCAGGGACAGGCCATGGGCACTGCTGGGGCAGCGCTGACGCCTCAGGCCAGGGCCTGGGGGCTGCAGGCTCCTTGCCCAGGCTCTCTCCAGAACACTTTGCCCAGGCCAATGCTGAGCACAGAAAAGCCCCGGGAGCAGCCCCAGGCTGGCCATGGGCAGGCTGGGGGCAAACAGCATGGCTGGAGCTCTGCAACGTGCCTGGGGAGACAAGGGGAAGGAGCAGCAGAGCAGGGGCTGATCCATCCCCACTGCGCTGGACACCCCAGGGCAGCGTCCCACAGCGTCCTCATGCACCTGCCAACAACATCCCCCCTCTGCAGCCCTGGCTTCTTCCCCAGCTCACACAGGTGCCGCATCCTTGAAGGCACAGACACGGCAGCACTGCCTCAGGAGCCCCTGTTTGCACTGCCCAGAGCAGGCGTCAGCACCCCCATGGTGTTGGTGTGGGGAGATGAAGCTGAGGGAGCACAAATGCCATCAGCCCCTGGGGCCAGCAAGGGCTGGGGGACAGCAGGGAAACCACTCAGGTTTGTGGTGGCCTCTGAAGTCACAACGAAATTTGTTCCCATCAGCTGGGAGTTTCCTGTGCCACTGCAGATGTTGTTGCTCAGAGCCAGGGCTGCCTGGCAGCCACCCCCAAACTTCCCTGAGCCTTCCTTTGCTTTACCTTGGCTTTCTTTCCTCTTTCCTGGTACAATTTTTCCTCTCACCCATCCGTCTCCCCTCCCCTGCAAACAGCCCATCCCTGGTTGCCCTTTCCTCTTTGGCCCCACTCCCCATTTCAATTCCTGACTTGGCACCATGGGAATGTCCCTTGGGGAGCAGGATCATCCTCCAAGTGCTGCAGGAATTGTCTGCAGGCTCCTGCAGTACCTCCTGCTGCTCCCTTGCCAGAGGCACCCCAGGCCAGGGGGGCCCATCTGGGCTGGTGTGTCTGGCTGTGGGGCTCCCTGTTCTGGGCAAGGAGGAGGAGCTGCAGAGGCTCTGCAGGACTGACAGGATGGGCTTGGGGGCTGTGAGGAGAAGCTGAGGGACCTGGGCTGCTGGACCTTGTGAGGAGAAGGCCCAGGGCTCATCCTGCAACTGCTGCAAGGGTGGTTTCAGAGAACCCCAGAATGAGCAAGGTTGGAAAAGACCTTGGACATCATCAAGTCCAAGCTGTGCCCTGAAACTGCCTTGTTTCCCCTGAGCCTCCTGTTCTCCAGGAAAAACAACCCCAGCTCCCTCAGCCGCTCCTCACAAGACTTGTGCTCCACACCCCTCACCAGCCTTGTTTCCCTTCTCTGGACACGCTCCAGCCCCTCCATGTCCTTCCTAAATTTGGGGGCCCAGAACTGGACACAGCACTCGAGGTGCTGCCCAACCAGTGCTGAGCACAGGGGAAGAATCACTGCCCTGCTCCTGCTGGCCACACTGTTCCTGATCCAGGCCAGGAGCCATTGGCCGTTCTTGGCCACCTGGGCACACTGCTGCCTCATGTCCAGCCTGCTGTCCATCAGTCCCTGCAGGTCCCTTTCTGCCTGGCTGCTGTCCAGCCACTCTGTCCCCAGCCTGTAGTGCTGCAGGGGTTGTTGTGGCCAAAGTGCAGGACCCTACACTTGGACTTGTTAAACCTCACATTGTTGGATTTGGGCCCTGGATCCAGCCTGTCCAGGGCCCTGTGCAGAGCCCTCCTACCCTCCAGGAGATCAACACTCCCACCCAACTTGGTGTCACCATGGTTCCATGAAGCCCTAGAGTGCCACAATGGTCTTCATGATTCCATGAGGCCTCCCAGTGTCACAATGTCCCTTTGCTTCCATGGGACCCCTTGGTGTCACAAAGTCCCTTGGATCCTTGGGCCCTGCAGTGTCACAATGGTGCCTTGGTCCCCCAAGGCCCTGCAGTGTCACAATGGATCCTTTGTTCCATGAGGTCTGGCAGTGCAGCAATGGTCTCCTTGCTTCCACACTGTCACAATGGCCTCTTGCTCCCAAGGGGCACCACAAAGGTGTCAAATATGTTTCCTTCATTCCAGGAGTCCCTCGGGAGCTCCCTGGGCAGCTCATTCCAATGCCCAATCACTCTTTCTGTGAAAAAAAATTCCTACTATTCAGCTGTCCCTTGCTGAAGCTTAAGGCATTGTCCTCTTTTGTGTCACTGTTCTCTGGGAAAAGAGCCTGACACCAACCTAGCTGCACCCTCCTGTCACAGAGTCGCAAAGAGTGATAAGGTCTCCCGTGAGCCTCCTCTTTTCCAGGATAAAGATACCCAGCTCACTCTGCCACTCCTCACAGGACTTGTGTTCCAGACCCCTCACCAGCCTTGTTGCCCTTCTCTGGACACACTCCAGCCCCTCCATGACTTTAAATTGGAGGCCCAGAACTGGACACAGCTGCTGGGCAGCCTCTGCCAGCTCCTGCACAGCCCGGGGCACCTGTGGGCCTGCACAGACAGCCCTGCCCCGGGCTCTGCCGGGCTCTGGGCCAGCACAGAGGCCATGCAGGGCTGGCCATGGCCGGCAACAGGCCCTGAGCCCCGCAGGAGGATGGAGCTGGGCCACAGCCAAAGTGCCCCGCAAACCTGGGCTGAGCAGCAAGGGCTGGCAAGGGCTGGGGACAGAGGATGGCCCCGACAAATGTCCTGGGCCCCCTCCCTGCTCTGGCCATGCCACCAAGGGCACAGAGCAGCCTCCTCTCTGTGCCCTTGCCTGTTTTCAATGTCTTCCCCAGGCGCTGGCCCTGCCCCACAAGGCCTGGGCTGAGTCCTGCCCCTGCACGCTCACCCAGGCTGAGATGGACACTGATGCTTTCTCTGCCAGGCTCTCTCAGCCCAGCCCAGCTCCCTCCAAGCTCTGCCAGCTGCCCTGAGCTCTGGGCAGCACCAAGGGCCTCTCCCCAGCACAGCCCAGCCGCCTCTGGCCCCACAGCTCTGCTCAGGCCAGGCTGCTCTGGGCAGGGGCCCCACGGCCTCAGCCCCTGGCAAGGGCACAGCAGCAGCTGCAGCTCACACAGGACTCAGCCCCAGCCATGGGGAAGGGGCTGGGCCAAGGGAAAAGGAGGCTCCCTGTGTGCCCTGCTCCCCTCTGGCTGAGGTGCTGCGAGCTCTGCAGCCCCTGCTGCCATCCCATCTGCCCAGGCCAGCACAACAGCCGCGGCCTTGGGGCCCTCCAGAGCTGCTCCTGCTCCAGGCCCAGGGCCCATGGCAAAGCTGGGGCAGCCAGGAAGCTGTGCCCATTTCTGTTCATTGCTGCTCTGATGGGGATGGCTCTTCAGCACCTTGGATATTGCTGACTAATTTCAATACTGCAGAGGTCTCTTCTTTCTTGATTTCTTCAGTTCTGGAATTCAGTGAGAAAAGCTCAAAAAAGTTTGTTAAAAACACCCAAATAAGAATAGCCCCTGGGAATAATTTCAGTTTTCTATATTTCTGTGGTCAATCTGGCAGATTAGAGAAGTCTATTCAAAGTGGATATACTATTTTTACATTACTATAATTTTGTTTATACAATTTTTTTGTCCTGTTAAACTTTCTTTTCATTTTTATAGATTGATATCAGCAATGTCAATTGATATTCATGCCCAGCACCTGCTAATGCAGTCTGAACAGATATGAAAATCAAGACCTTTCATGGATGATAATCAATCAGAATTTGTCCCCATGCCCTGCTCACCATCCCTCATCCAAACCCTGGCACTCCCATGGATCAGGAATGTTGTGGCCAGAAAGACCAGGGCAGTGATTCTTGCCCTGTGCTCAGCACTGCATGAACAGCACCTCGAGGGTTGTGTCCAGCTCTGGGCCAAAAATTTAGGAAGGACATGGAGGGGCTGGAGCGTGTCCAGAGAAGGGCAACAAGGCTGGTGAGGGGTCTGGAGCACAAGCTGTGAGGAGTGGCTGAGGGAGCTGGGGTTGTTTTTCCTGGAGAAGAGGAGGCTCAGGGGACACAAGGTGATGTCAGGGCACAGCTTGGACTTGATGATGTCCAAGGTCTTTTCCACCCTTCCTGATTCTGTGATTCTCAAACCACCCTTGCAGCAGTTGCAGGAGGAGCCCTGGGCCTCCTCTTCATAAGGTCCAGCAGCCCAGGTCCCTCAGCTTCTCCTCACAGCCCCCAAGCCCATCCTGTCAGTCCTGCAGAGCCTCTGCAGCTCCTCCTCCTTGCCCAGAACAGGGAGCCCCACAGCCAGACACCAGCAGATGGGCCCCCCTGGCCTGGGTGCCTCTGGCAAGGGAGCAGCAGGAGGCACTACAGGAGCCTGCAGAAAATTCCTGAAGCACATGGAGGATGATCCTGCTCCCCAAGGGACATTCCCATGATGCCAGCTCAGGAATTGAAATGGGGAGTGGGGCCAGAGAGGAAAGGGCAACCAGGGATGGGCTGTTTACAGGGGAGGGAAAACAGGTGGGCAAGAGGAAGAAATCTGGACAGGGAAGTGTAAAGAAAGCCAAGGTTAAGCAAAGGAAATGGTCAGGGAAGTTTGGGAGTGGCTGCCCTGGCTCTGAGCAATGTCTGCAGTGGGACAGGAAACTCCCAGCTGATGGGAACAAACTTTCTGGTTTACTTCAGAGGCCACAAAAAACCTGAGTGGTTTCCCTGCTGTCCCCCAGCCCTTGCTGGCCCCAGGGGCTGATGGCATTTGTGCTCCCTCAGCTTCATCTCCCCACACCAACACTATGGGGGTGCTGACGCCTGCTCTGGGCAGTGCAAACAGGGGCTCCTGAGGCAGTGCTGCCGTGTCTGTGCCTGCAAGGATGCGGCACCTGTGTGAGCTGGGGAAGAAGCCAGGGCTGCAGAGGGGGGATGTTGTTGGCAGGTGCATGAGGACGCTGTGGGATGCTGCCCTGGGGTGTCCAGCGCAGTGGGGATGGATCAGCCCCTGCTCTGCTGCTCCTTCCCCTTGTCTCCCCCAGGCACCTTGCAGAGCCCCAGCCATGCTGTTTGCCCCCAGCCTGCCCACGGCCAGCCTGGGGCTGCTCCCGGGGCTTTTCTGTGCTCAGCATTGGCCTGGGCAAAGTGTTCTGGAGAGAGCCTGGGCAAGGAGCCTGCAGCCCCCAGGCCCTGGCCTGAGGCGTCAGCGCTGCCCCAGCAGTGCCCATGGCCTGTCCCTGCTGCAGCCCCGGCACTGCCACCCCCAGCACTGTGCCGGGCCCCGAGAGCACTCAGGCCCTACAGCAACACCAGGGCCAGCAGGGCAGCGGGGCAGGGCCACGGCAGCAGCACTGGCAACACCAAGGGCTGCTGCTGCTGCTGTGGGCACAGCTGCTGTGCCAGCACTGATCTGCCCCCAGCTCTGCACACAGACATTGCTGCTGCAGCTGCAGAGAAGGGAACCAAAGGGAACCAATTCTCTGCAGAAAACTTGGCTGGGACATCCCTGAGTTCCTTTAAAGCCACCAAGAGCACAGCCCCTCATTGACACCGTCTGTGGCTACAGGGAAGGTTGAGAGAACAGAAAAAAAAATGGCACAAACAATGAATATTATTTGTAAACAAGTTTAAAAAAAAATAAAAACAACCAAAGAAATTGAACCTCTAAATTTACAAACATGAAGTATCAAACATGGCTTTTATTACAAGTGATTTGCAGAAACTAGCCGGCAATTTTATGTTTCTGAGTCCATCCAGTCATCAGTCTCCGTACTGCAGCCTTGAGCTCCTGGTTCCTCAGGCTGTAGATGAGGGGGTTCAGGGCTGGAGGCACCACCGAGTACAGAACTGACAGGGCCAGATCCAGGGATGGGGACGAGATCGAGGGGGGCTTCAGATGAGCAAAGATGACAGTGCTGAGGAACAGAGAGAGCACGGCCAGGTGAGGGAGGCAGGTGGAAAAGGCTTTGTGCCGTCCTTGCTCAGAGGGGATCCTCAGCACGACCCTGAAGATTTGCACATAGGAGAAAGCCACGAACACAAAACAACTGAGTCCTAAACAGGCACTAACTCCAAGAAGCCCAAACTCCCTGAGTTTGGAGTGTGAGCAGGTGAGCTTGAGGATCTGTGGGATTTCACAGAAGAACTGGCCCAGGGCATTGCCATGGCACAGGGGCAGGGAAAATGTATTGGCTGTGTGCAGCAGTGAATAAAGAAAGGTACTGGCCCAGGCAGCTGCTGCCATGTGGGCACAAGCTCTGCTGCCCAGGAGGGTCCCGTAGTGCAGGGGTTTGCAGATGGACACGTAGCGGTCGTAGCACATGATGGTCAGGAGATAGTACTCTGTTGTGATAAAGAAAAGAAAGAAAAAGAGCTGAGCAGCACACTCTGTGAAGGAGATGGTGCTGGTGTCACAGAGGGAATTGTGCATGGCTTTGGGGACAGTGGTGCAGATGCAGCCCAGGTCGGTGAGGGCCAGGTTGAGCAGGAAGAAGAACATGGGGCTGTGCAGGAGGTGGCCGCAGGCTACGGCGCTGATGATGAGGGAATGGTGAGTATAACAGAACATGGTTTGGCCAAGAGCAAGAGCTGCTGCTCCAACACCATTAGAGTTGCATCAATCTAAGTGAAGGCAGATTAGGGGTTTTTGTTCTTATCACCTGTTTGCCTGGACCAGCCTGTTCATGGCATGGAAAGCATTAGAGAGATCCCTCACCGCCTGACTGAGAGCTGCCATCTCTCCTTCAGCCACAACATCCTTTAAAATGCCTCTGCCCACGTATTCCATAACCAGCCACAGTTCCTCAAGGACAAGGTAGCTCAAAGAAGAAAAGAGTGGCATGGAGATCAATGTGCACAGCTAAATAACCTCATGGAAAAGAGTACAGTTGAGTCTTGTTCCCAGGTTACTTGTAAATGAAAATATAATCAAATGGAGAAACATTCCTTTGAGGCCAAACACTCCTTGGAATCTGCACAGTCAGTATGAGAAAGTTACATCCCTGAAAAAGGAGATGTCTTAGATGGCAAACAAGGGAAAAAGGCAGCAGTTTAGCAACAGCAGAGATAAATCTGGCAGCAGAACACAGCCCATCAGCTGGTTCACCATCCTAACTCATCAATCCCACCAGGAACTCGGCAACGCAGCTTTCACAGTT